>JAFBJT010109219.1:14693-67385 GCA_016785325.1 Chascanopsetta lugubris
AAGCAATTCCATTTCCATTTTCCTCTCCTCTGGATCGGTTGATATCTTCCCTCTCAAAACCTATTATCCAATCCCACTGGTGAAGGTGTAACTCATTAAATAAATGGCACATGTCCGGGCCTGTGAGTGAGTGCGGTGAATACCTGTAAATTATACTGTGACCTGCACAATAATGAGTGAAAAGAGAATCCCAGAGCACTTCAGGTGATACTTTTCCATCCGAGTGTAACGTGGGAGAGTCTGAGAATAAATGCAATTTTCCTGCCACTTCTGTCAAGGACATTGACGGAACATTCATCCCCCTGAATGTTCATACGTTTGTATCCAGCAGTGCTGTGTGCCAGTGAAACCTGCTTTGATGCTGAGCGCTCTGTACTCGACCCCCTTTGTTGTGGTTATTTGTCTGATGCTGAATGTGTATGAAGCTCCCCGAGCTGTCGCCGTCCTGACTGTAAGGTTCCGTTTAAACCCCCGGCTCTCTGTTAAACAGCGTCAGCCGCTCAAATGGAGGAGACGGTAATAACCACTTTTAACCGAGTGACCCGTGGTGCGGTACAGTTCAACGTGCACTATTAATGTCTCCTTCAATCGGTGTGGAAGTCAATTGAATTTACGTGGCCTTAATGACCCGGCCTTTGTTTCCTGGTACAATTGTAAACAATTACCCATCCATCATCCATACCTCTTATCCGCTGAGGGCCGCAAAGGGAGCTGCAGAAGCCAGTCCCTGTGGATGAGAACACTTTGGACAATGCACTGGTGTATTGCATTGTCATCACACAGAGATTGACATGCACTAAATCTCATTCTCCATTAAAAAAACAAAAACAAAAAAACAAATCAAATTCCATGTATCAGCGATATCCAGGATAAAAACTACTAGACCGGGATTCAAACTAGGAACCTTCTTGCTTTGCTAAAACCGTGCAAACTGCTTAACTATCATGTCAGAAACTGCCTTAGGTTCTTTTTGTCTTCTCCAGGTCCTGAAACTGCCCAAATCTGACCATGTAGTACTTTACTCCCACATGCTATTCGTATACTGATGCTATAACGTTAAAGGTCCAGTGTGTACGATTATTACCCGGCTGGACAGATTGTTGCTTTCATCACCCAAGTAGGTGTAATTATATCCACAGGGAAGTATTTAGCTTCAAAGTGCAATTTGTCACTCCACACTGTACCTTTTAATGTCTTAAAAAACCGAATGTGTAAAGTGTGCTACACTCGCCTTTTTTATACTAAAACCAAAAAGAAACCTTGGAGCCTTCTTATGCGACTATATTTGAACAGCATCTCCTTTTTCTTTTAGTGGAATCAATCTCAGCTGGGGAACGTCTGGAAGCCTCATACATTCAGCCATGAAATATTGATTATGAACAGGCGAGTGATAAGTCACACTCTGAAACACAGGAGGTGGGTTTAGTTCTCATGACAGTGAGTCATGCAGGACTAAATCCTGCTGCAGTGACACAATGGTTACCATGTCAGCACTATGTATTCTCCAGTGGAATTTCTTCGATACTGTATTTATGCTGATTGAAACGATTGGTTCTGTAATCAGAACTAATGGGGTGTCGGGTCGGCTCAGCTTCCTGTAATTCCATCAGGGAACATTATGTAACTAATTATGTAATGGTGTAATTGCATCGCCAGCAACTGGAGAAAGTAAGTGACACCCTTATCGCTGCGGTTATTAAGTTTGACTGTGTCCATGTTCTGTTTGTTCCGTCTCATGTTTACCATAGAGCAGTTTTGTGTGTGTGTGTGTGTGTGTGTGTGTGTGTGTGTGTACCTTCACACCCTGGTAATGCTCAGAGGATTTAAAGGTACAGTGCACAGGGTTTACTGATATCTAGGAGTGGAGTTGAGTGGCTGATCATCATCCTTCCCCTCCAAGCATGTGGAACATATAATAGTTTTCAGATATCATTAGAACTCAACCATGGTTTAGTTTGTCCCTTCTGGGCCAGTGTAAAAACATGGTGTTCCAACATGGCGGCCTCAGAAACAATGGACCTGCTCTTTGACTTGTTCCAGGTTTTAGAGACACAATGTTCCTCACCTTAAAGTGACTATACATTTAAGAAATACCAGTGTAATCAGGGAAGAAGAGTCGCCTGAATCCTACATACTAATCCTTTAAGGAGTGTTTACCTCCCACCTGCCTGTATTGTACAGGATTGAAGAAAATCAGCCACCCTCACCTGCGGTGCATCTTGTGCTTCATCCTGCTCACTTATCTGGCTAATCTGCCTCCACCTGGGCAGCCATTGACTCAGCGCAAGACATTCTGCAGACAGGATAAGACCAGATGGGGTCGCATAGTAGTGCTATTGATTGCTTATTATATTTGAAAGGGATCGGCAGAAGCGCAGTGGCGGGGGGCTTTGTTTAGGAGGAAATGCAAAACCGAAGCCTATAGGATGCAGAAGCTGTGCTCCAGCTGGTGGCACCTGCAATTATCCGTGTCAGTATGAGCGGCATGAAAAGAAAAAAAAGAATGAAGCTCTAAAATTGGAGTTAAATCTGTCTCACTGTAGATGTCAACAGCTGCCACCCCACAGTTGGGAAATCGGGCAGGCGGCGAGAGATTACCAAAGGGCAGGGGGGGATTAATGGGCACTAAAAAGAAAGATGTGAGATGAAACAACACAAGCACACAAACACAATGTCAACTCGCACTCACTCTCCGTTCATTCTATTCACTCCAGTACGTTTTGAAAAGTGGACATATATACATATATATATACTGTCACTAACTGAATTTCATAACTTGCTATTTTTCAGTTTTATTGACTAGATTCCCATGTTGGGAACTTCACTTAAAGTAGGGCACACGTGTGACCGTTGAAAGTTAAAGGAGAGGATTGATGCAGCTCTCAGGTTTGTGTAATCAGTGTAAGCCTTCAGTTGGAACCACTTAGCTCAGCTTTGCATAAAGCTCACCGATTAACATATCATATCGCACATATTTATTCTGCTGAAAAGCTGAGGTATATTGGTTTTACAGAGGGGATTAGGTGCCAAAGTGTTTCTTGGTCATATGATGTCACTTTGTCTATGGGTTGTCTGGCAAACGCGTGGTGACATGACTTTGGGAAGTAATAGGTCCCATGATTCAAAGTAGAAAATTCCCTTTTAGGCGAAAATTGCATCATAGTTTCATGGAATAAAAAAAAAAAATCACCTGTCTGGAATCAACCAGGCCAACTGTTTCCAGTATGTTGTTATGCTAAGCTAATTGTGACTGTAGAAACTGCTTTCTTTTGCTACTCATGCACAGTTTTTCATTTTCGTCTCATATGGAGTGATTAGAAACCAGTAGAAATACAACTTTTGATATTCTCACAATCAGTAGTATGTCAGACTGTAAAGAGTCAGAATTCTTGAAAATCAAACAGCGTTTTTTCGAGAAACATATTCAGACAAACGTCCTCAAATGGCTTCCATTATTCTAAGATGCAGGAGTGAGGGGGGGGGATCATGCCTGGCTTAGTATTGTTGTTAATTAAGAGAAGGGATTATTCGCCAAAAGATTTCAAACGGAGCCGAGGGCAGGAAAAAGCCACTGCACAAACTAATGGCAGCAGAAAATCACTCGGTGGCTGGAAGATGTTTTGGTCTTTCTGACTGTCACACAGGATGTGGATGTGAATAGATGGTGTTGGTGGAGTGACTGGAGGGAAGTGACTGGGCTGTGGAAGACAAAGCTGTTAATAGCTCACCAAAGACAGAAAATCAACAAGGCAAACAAGACCGCATTGTTGCATCTATGGTAACCGTGGCAACAGCGAGGCGGCGATGTATTGAGATTTAATGTGGTTGGAATGAGTTTTGAAGCCTCGTTGACAGACGTAATGATGAGGCGACAGGCAGAATAGGAGGATTACTTTGTATGTAGATTAATGCAGCATGGGACAATGAGAATGAATAGTTTGATACAGAGATATAACGAGAAAGACGAAGAGATGCAATATAGAAATATCTGTAAAACTGTCAAAAATACCAGCCGTTAACAAAATATTTTTTGTTAGATTAAGGGAACAATAGATCTGCTAATGAAACCAAAATGAAATTTTGTTTTGAATTGTTCTTCAGTCAAATGCAAACGCAGGATTGACATTTTAGCTGGCTTTCTGATCATTTGCATTTTCCCCCCGCTAAATTTGTTATTTTCTCTTTTTTTCATATGTATTTCCCTTTCTCTGAATTCTTTTATTTCAGTTCCCTTTAGCGATCAATTGTCGTTTAATATTTTTTCCTTTTCAAATGATTAACTTTCTATTATTTTTATGATTTAGATAAGAACTAAAATTTAAAGGGTGGGTGGGGTGTAGTCTCTTTTACTTTGCTAAACTCTTTGAATCATATTCTTTGTATGGAAAGTTCTAAACACGCAAAGTCTGATGAGTTCATTGATTGCTGTAGGTGCACAGGAGATGAGTGAGGTCAGGACATGATGTCCTCAGCTCTGGACTTTTACCTCAACAACAGCTGATCTCTAAATGATCAACAGGCGTAAAACTCCTTGCACTGACATTTCCATTCACTTCACTCTTTCCATGTGTGTGTGTTTGTGTGTGTGTGTGTGCGCGTGTATGTGTTTTTCCTGCACAGTCAAAGTATGTGCACATGTTTGGTGCGTGGCCCAGGAACGATCCACTCCGCCGAACCTTGCTTCATATCTGCTGCACCTAAGGACACGAAATATCAACGCAGGAGAGCATGAAATTGAGTTTAGAGACAAAGGGACTTAAGTGATGTTTTCATGATAACCCAGAGCAAACACCCAGGCCATTAGCAAGTTAACAAGCCAAACACTGTAATAAGCCCAGCTTCCCGCTTTGCTCTGTGCATGACTCTGGAGCGCTAACAGGGTTTAATGATGAACGGAGCTAATGGCTGTATCGCGAGCAGACAGTAAAGGAGGGGGAGGATACGAGCGTGACAGCTGGTGATCTGAGTGTCACTTTGTTGTCCAACTGTGGAATTTGCAGTCACATCTATCATCGGTGAGGCGTAGAGAGGGAGCCATGGTTAGTTAAGACAACATGTTCCCGGGGATGTTCATCCATGCAAGATTATCGTTTGCATACAAAGGGAATGGAGGGACGCGACCCCGCGACTAATAAAATCTGAGTGCAAAGGATTTACCTTCGGCCCCTGAGGTGGAGAGTCTTTTATTCAGCTTTTCCGCTCGGCGCAGCGACTGCAGAGATTTTATATTCCCTCTGAATCGACGGCGATATGAGAAGCAGGGATATTAAAATTTCATTTCCCTCCGCCCGGACCAGACGCCACAATCTGAATATGAATGACGAGCATTCATCCAAAACAAACAAATAGTCAAACAGCGATGTTGGAGCGAGGGCTGTGGAGGATTCCCCGAGGGGAGGCCCTGTGCTCCAGCTCCGGCTCCAGCTTCATCCCCCACGGGCCTCCAGTCAAGTATGAAGATGATAGCAGCTGGCACATCTCCGTCCTGCTCGCCTGGGACTTGGGGGCAAAAGCCTCAAAAAGTGGAACTCTGCTGCCTCCAAGTCCGAATTAAATAACTTTGTGGCCGACAGTAGAAAATCTGAGAAATATAGTCTCTCGAATACATGATCCGCAATTGGTGCTGCAGCTATTTTCATGGACTGTAAATGCAGCTGCATTCAATACATCAGGACCGTTTCATCCTCAGATCACTCATTGATGGCCATTTTCATTCTTTGCATGTACGTGGCAAACGCGCAAAATCTTGGGCCGGCGTTGCCACCAGAACCGTTGATATCAATATATTGACGGTGGCTCCTCCGTCACAGCACAAACAGCACAAGGAGCGTTCAGGGCAGGAAATGATGGGCTCTGGAAAGCTATTCACCATACAATAATTACAGCTCAGGCAAGGAAGATAATGATGTTGAATGGACCACAAACAAAAGGCTGGACTCGCAGCCTCGTGCTCTTGTGGTGCTTTTCAGATAAAATATTGCCCGCTTTGCCCGCCGAGGCAAGTCTCGTCTCAAACTGGCCCCACCGCCTTTTCAGGAATCCATTCACCGCAGAGTGTTGTGTTTCTTCGTGGAGACACAGTTAGGGCCATGAGAGGGAAATTCAGCAATTCGGGAGATTGCACACAATGAAGGAGATTCTCTGCTTTCACCGTGACATTTTCCTTTCTCTAGTGGATGGAATTCATTTGGGATAATGGAGAGAAATCACAGAAATGACTTTTGCCTACCTCTCGCTTTGTTATAATTAAAGCTGATTCGTTTTCCTTCCCATCTCCAGAGATAAACAGAAAAGCTAAAGAAACATAGACTCGCTATTTAGTTTGAATCCTGGAGTTTGCATGGCTTCCTCCCACAGTTCAAAGACGGGCAGAGTGGTGTTACGGTAACACAGTGCCAAAGGGATGTAGGTCAACCCGGAAGTTTTCATCGCACTGGCCAATGGGACTTCGGCATTAGACAATGGATGATTGCTGAAAATAATCTCAGTAGGAAACAAGTGACGCACTTTATGTTCAGCAAGAAACTGACTCCAATTTGATCATTTTGAAATCGTTTAGAGGTAAAAAGCTAACATCAGGCTATCAACACCATACACCAGTGTTGGTGCAAAGATGGCTGGGATAAGATAAGATGCTATAACATAAGATGAGATGAGGTAAGACCTTGTATTCCCCCCTCAGTGGGGAAAGTGTTGCAGTATGAAAAAGCAAATTCAGCATTAGAGCAGGTAGAAAGAATATATAGTGCAGAGACATAGAAAAACACTCTACACATTGAGGAACTGTAAACAAATAATGTCCCCGAAAGGTTGTAGTCTCGTTTAGCAGCATCACTACCATCTAGATTCATGAAAGGCCTATTTACTCATGTCTTTTATATTTCATAACACGTATTGTAGGGTTGTTGTTGACATCACACCTCATTACAGGCTTGTAACCAAAAAGCCATTCAACCCTGATGATGTCTTTGAGAGACAACGTATCCAGGAGAATCAGCTGATTAACCTACTTCTGCATCCCAGGACTCATTCCTGCAGAGCTCTATTGGTGTGCGACATAAGGACTGGATCTGTTTCAAGTGTTGGCCCTGCAGTATGCTAATGACTTGTCCGTCCTGGCTGATGCCCCGCCTTTCTGTCAATGTCAGCAGGAATTACCTGCCAACCCCCCAGGACCCTGAAAGGATAAGTGATGAAGAAAATGGATCAATGGACAGATAGATAGATAGATGTTTCATAGCTCTGTCAGTTGGACCTTTCCACAGTTAGAAAAGCAACAGTTGTTTGTCACTGCTCTCGTGCCTGAGGAGGCCTGCAGAGTAAATAGCTCCTAGTATGACAAATGGTCCAAACACCCACTCTTGAGCACATCTGTCACCTGTGTCTGAGGTGAGAGGCCAGAAGCCAGATATTAGTCAAAGCTTCACCTGGACCAAAATATATATTCCTGTCTAAAAGCACTCAGGGTGGAATAATGGCTCAGCAGCAGAGTCTTCCTCCACTGACATGGAACTGACGTCTCCGGCTCCGAATAGATGCTATGACAAAAATACGCCTCCCAACTGATGTGTCATCGCCAGTCATGTCTTGACAACGAATCGGTTCTCACAAATAAACAATAATGATACAACTGTTTTGACTTGGTTTGCAATCGGATCTCTTTTCCTGCTTCAACAGAGACGATGCTCATCCGTTGTGCAGTTTTATCCTCCTCTGACCGAGGCTGCGGGGATTATCCCGAGTCCAAGAAAGCGCTGAGCTGTTTAAGAACGGCGTGTGATTCATGATGGAGGGACTTCTCTTTTTAGGTTGAGTGGGCAGCAAACTCCTCTTAATATTCTGCTGCTGAGACACTGACGCTTTTGGGTTTCGCTCATGTGAATGACTCAGTCTATTGAAGGCCCGGAATCTAAATATAAAAAAGCAACAACTATTTATATCGATTGAAATCACCATTAAAAAGATTGAGTGTCTCGAAAATGTTATAATCCCAAATATAAACAAAAATACTGAGTGTTCTAGTCAGAGCAGAGGCGGAGCTAAACTGTGTATGTGGTTGGATAGAGCAGTCGCCTGAGGGTCACTGGTTTGAATCCCGCTCGGAACGTGATGCAGTGTCACTGGCCAAGATGTGTACTGGCTCAATGTGTGCTGGTAGAAATTCTTTGTTACCCGACATGGCATGGCATGACTACTCCCAGGCACTAGGACGTGATGAAGTTTCTTTGACTTCACTGTTTGGAGCTGCTTAAGAGTATATCCAATATATTTGTTTACTCTGTGGATTTTCTTTTGTAAGAAATGATGAGTCATATTCAGTATTTCAGATTCTGTTTGGCTCATCAATAGAATTAATAAAGTATGTTAGTTAGATATTATTTGACTCACTGTAAATATTCAAATGTTGATCCCTGGAGCTTTGAATCATTTAAATATTGATAGAACATGAACAAACTGTGAGAGGTTGAAGTAAAAAAAAAATTTACAAAGGTATTTGGGGGCCCTGGTGGCAACGAGACCCTGGGTTTGTTTACGCCTCAGGGCGAATCTGCCCCACAGTCAAGTATGAGAGTGAAGTCATGGGTCAAAGCTGAATATTTGCTGTAAAGCACTTTGATTTAGTCCCTGTTGGGTCATCAGTGTGATCCAGCCATTTCAGACAGTCAGGTTTACATGATCTTTTCAGTCATCCCTTTAAAGGTGCAGTGTGTAAGATTTCTGTCAATTTTGTCACTTCTAAAAATATTACAAAACAATTATATACTAACTTCTTAATGAATTTATAATCACCTACATGTTTTTTACCCCATTACCCTTAAATGAGCCCATTTATATATATTTAGGAGCGGGTCCTCTGTGTGGGGGCCGCCATGGTTTTTAAAGTAGTAAAAGTAGATGTACTAAACATCTTTTGAGTTTTAATGACAACTGAGGGCTACCATAGGTTCTCTTTCATCCTCAGGAGGGTGAGGTGATGGATACAACATGCAACTTCACCTCTAGATGTCACCAAATCGTACACACTGCACCTTTAACCTGCTGTCCCGTCTGCAGATGTTGAAAGTGGTTTGGTCGACAGATGTGGAAAACATGCTCCACTGCATCATACCACACAACCTGGCAACCAAAGTGACTGTTGCACCAAACTCCACATTAACCGTGATGCCATCTCCACAACTGACTGCTCTGTGCAAAGTGGTGAGAGTTACACATTAAGAGATCATAATTTAGTCTGAAATAAAAGGGAGGGATTAGAGCAAAGCTATTAAACTGTTTGGATGACCTTCAGAGTGTATTCATTTTCAAATTGCAGAAAAGTTGATGTCGTTATATTTATCTTGTAGCCTCAGAGGTGATTTATCGTCATGTGTTATGATCATTTGAAAGAACAACAGCAAATAGTTTTCGCTGTCAGTCTGTTTTAATCGAACTGTTTGAGCCTCAGGTTAGACTCAGACTTTCCAGGGGATTACTGAGTTGCCCATATGGCAACTCAGAGATGGAGAGAGAGAGCGAGAGAAAGAGAGAGAGAGGGGCATAATGCAGGGCCCCTGGCATCACTGCATTCAGCGGTGAACGAGCAATGCTTATGCACAGTCACACTCTCCACAGCTCCCTGAGGCTGAGCCCGAGTGTGTGACAGCGTCCTGGCACAGATGAGTTTAACAGCGCTGCTCCTCTTTTGTCAATGATGACCCTCCTCCACTTCACCACGCACACACACACACAATGCATAGAGCATGTTGATATCCCACAATCAGTCATTTAAAGGTGCAGTGTGTAACATTTGTTGACATCTAGAGGTGAAGTTGCCTGCTGTATCCATCACCTCACCCTCACCCCTTCTGAACGTGCAGGAGAACCTGTGGTCGACTTCAGTGGCCGTTAAAACGCGAAAGATGTTTAGTACCTCCACTTTTACTACTGTAAAAACATGGCGGCCCCCATAGTGTGGACCCACTTTTAATGTAAATAAACATCAATGGGCTTGTTTAAGGGTAATGGAAAAAAGAATACATTTAGTTGATCATAAATGCATGACAATGTCAGTGTGTATGATTGTTTTGCATTTGTAATAGAAATGACAAAAATGTCAGAAATCTTACACACTGCACCTTTAAATAATAACCGTAGAAATCCATCCATCCATTATCCACAATTCGTTTTCCTTGGTGCAGCAAGTCAACATGAGGCATGACGATCTGGCTTCACTTCAGTGAAATGCCACGTTGCCCATCTTTATTTATAGTCCGTCTATTGGTATTAGATGGTATTATAATGATTTGCCGTCCACTGATGTGTAATCACATTTCGAATTAAAGTCGTCAACGTTCCTGGTTTAATTGCCGCTTAAAATACAATTATGTCACACTTAGAGACCCTCCTAAGTGAGTTAGGTGTGAGGTGTGAGTTGAGCTGTCTCTGGATATCGCTGGTGGCAGGTACAAACATGATGTCCGTCACCGCGCCTGACGCTGCAGCGCTGCGCGTGTGGTGCCGAGACGTCAAACAGAATCTCCTGATATCAAATGAAGGGCAGATATGAGCGCGTGTCATCGTCTCTTTTAACTTTGCCCTGTGATGAAATTCTAATTAACTAGTACCGCGGGTGACAACTGACGACGTGGTGCAGAGGGAAAAAGAAGAGGCCGAGGCGACGGGGGTAAGAGATGACCTCTGCGTGTGATGAGCTCTGTGCGACGTCTCTGACAGATTGTGACGAACGCCAACACATGGGTGGACTCGTAGTGAACCAACATGGCTGCTGCTGCTGCTGCTGCTGTGGCTCTTAAAGGTGCAGTGTGTACGATTTCTGTCACTCCTATAGTAGAAGTGACAGAAATTGACCAATAGACTGTTGGGAGAAAAAACTGCAACAAAACAATGACATACTAAAATTTACATTATCACCTTATCTTTTTCCAGTGCCTTTAAAGGGGCAGTGTGTAAGATTTTTTTTTTATTGTCACTTCTAAAGATATTACAAAACAAGTATATACTGACAGTTTCATTCATCTATAATCACCTAAATGTATTTTTTTCCATTCACCTTAAATGAGCCCATTCATGTTTATTTACTCGTGGAGCGGGTCCTCTCTGTGGTGGCTGCCATGTTTTCACAGTAGCCCAATGTGGAGGTATTAAACATCTTTTGAGCTTTAATGACAACTGAAGGTTTTCCTGCATGCTCAGAAGGGTAAGGGGGAGGTGATGGATACAACACACAACTTTACCAATACATGTCAACAAATCTAACACGCTGCACCTTTAAAGCAGAGAAATAAACTTTGACAAACGCGTCAGAGAGACTAAATTTGGATTGAGGATGGCAGGGCAGATGGAACGGTATCCAGGCGCACGGGTGCATTTCCTCTCCATATTTCCCCTGATGTAAAGACACAAACACACCAGCCCGAACAAGCTTTAACCAAGAATCAGTATTCTGACTCGTGCTCTCTTGTGTAGGACTGAAGCAGGACGAATTAACATGAGGACAGAAAAAGTTGGTCCCCCGTCACCTCGGGCATAATGAAGTCTCAAGCATATCAGGGCGTCCCAGCTGTGACCGCGCGCTCTTATCATTCCAGAGTCATGTAACACTTCCACCGCTCCTTTTCTCTCTTGCCCCTGCCCGCCGCCAACAACCACAAATAGTGGCTCCAATGCATTTCGTTGCCAATGATGCTTTTCCCCGCTCCTCAGAAGAGGAATGAAAATAAACCAGAGTGCTCTTTAAGGTCATGCACGGGAAATCGGAGATGTTCTCTATTTTGATTGGACGTGTGGGGCTGCACGTAGAGGGAGGAATCAGTTTTTTTCGCTCATATCGATTCATGTGTGATTCCCTCTGTGGCATTTCAACATATTCATGAAATATGAAAAGTTCCATGCTTCTTTATTACTTTTTCTTTAGATTCCTCCCCATGAATTTGCAGATTTACTTTTCTTGATGTTGCATTTTCGGTAACGGCATCCTGTGGATGTAGCTGTATGGTGTACAGCTACATCTGTAGCAGGTAGATGGCACTACCTGTATGTAGTGTCATCTAGTGGTGAGGTAGCATGCTGCAGCTGAATACCCCTCCACTTCCAAATGCGGAGGAGAACCTGTGGAAGCTGTCAGTTATTGAAACTCAAAGTATTTTCTTTGTCCTTCCTAATAAATTAATAAATTATACATACTGGAAATTTTACATACTGGACCTTTAATTCTTACATTAGTTTGAGAGTTTTCTGTTTTTATGTGCACCAGCTGCAACTCCCCTATATGTGGTAACTGTGATTCTGATTCTGATTCCGTTAATTAAAGTCCTGCCGGCTTCGGGCTCCGGGCTGCGTGCATGACGCCTGCGAGCCATGGCAACAGGTCTGGTGAGACGCTATCTGCAATTACATGACTAATTATGGCCTTGGTTCAAGCTGCAGGCGAATAAGTGGCTGATGGCTCTTCGAAATTACCAAGAGAATCCTCCCTAAGCGGCAAATGTGGGAGGCACAGCTTGTTTAAGACGTCTTCGTGTCGAACGCCGGCGCTGTCGAAAGTGACTTCGACGTCTGGATTTCTGCTGCCAGATCAAAGTTCGTGGAAGAAGAGAGTTGAACTTCAATGCGACTCCCCCCAAAACCGGGGGGATCACCACACGAGATCATCGGTGTGACGCATCATCAGAGCTTGTTTACTGATAAGAGCACATAAGCAGTATCTGAACGTAGGGAATCGAGTCCAATCAAGTTTTATTTATATAGCCCGCATTCACAGATCACAGGGCATCATCCTCTGTCCTTAGACCCTTAGCAAGGGTAAGGAAAAACTAGGGGGGGGGTTACCTAAGGGTTACCCTAACCCTAACCCTTTTCGCAGGGGGAAAAAATGAGGTGGAAACCTTAGGGAGAGTCACAGGTGAAGGATCCAATTCCAGGACGGACAGACGTGCAATGGATGTTACGTAGAATGCAAGCAATAACAGTACACACATTATAAATGTTTAAATGTTTACGTCCATCAGCTGGATGCTGCAAATGCTAAAGTCCATGTGTATGTGCTGCGTTGGAGATCATCATGAAAACAGTTTTTTTTATTCATTATTTATTCATTCATTTTGCCGAGTACAGGCGCCACCATGCCAACATGGTGCATGACACCGCCGCATCGATTGTGACTGTGACTGTGTCGTGTCCGTCAATCAACCAACAACTTTATAAACAAGCTTGGACATTTTTTTTAAAATTCAACACAAGGGATGACTTGCCAGAGTCCACTTTGATTGTCAGCGGACAGATATCCAATTAATTTTTCATCTTGTCCAAACAGGCACAGATGGAGATGCTGTTACTGTCACTGACACTGTCACTGTACTGTGTGTGGAGAGAGAATGATGAACTTTAATTAAACAAGCACAAATCACTGTAGTCTGAGTGGAGCGAGAGGATTGAGTTGGATAATGTAAATATGTACTGTTATGCTGATGCAGCAGAGGAAGGGAGGAGGGGGGGGCAAAGGGAGTGATCAGAAATGGTGTTTATATAGAGGAGCAGGTGGAGTGAGACGCCTGCACCAGTTTGTTCTATGCAGATGATGTAATCTATTTTCAACCCAACCCAACTTTCATCCATTTCAGTTCCAACTCATAAACTACACTTAGACAAACTACCTTTTTCAATTATGAACTCTAGTAATGTCTCCAACCTATTAATCAGCTTATCCTCGGGTCAAAGTGGACAGAGACGGTTTCATGGAAGCCTTTTTCAAATATCATCAGGTTTCAGTGACTTTGATTTCCAACCCAAAACAGTCTCATATTACTCGATATAATTTTTCTCTGAGCCTTTATGACGCATCATATTTGGAAAAAAAGAAAAGAAAAAGAAAGTTGTGACAGTTGGTCAGTTTGGTGGTTTAGACAGAATAACAGCTGGATCACATGGATAACACTTTGCGTTCAGACGACTGTCTCCATCACAAAAAGCCCAAATTGTCCCTGTCTCAAATCTAAAGTGTATCATTAGTGAAATCCATTGTCAGGCCCCCAGGTTCTAATTCTTACGTCACATTGGGTTTTTAAATGACTGTCATTAAATCCACTTTCACAGGCCTCACCATTTCTCCTCCCTTTTGTGAAAATGTCAAATCTGCTAAAAGGTGCAAAGTTATAATCAGAGCTCTGCACATTCACGCAGAGCATTTCAATCTTGGATCACAGTGCCCCCTTCTGGCCTCTAAGGGCTACACTGAAACCACAGACAACCTTTTAGATAAGGGGCCTGAACCTGCTCATGACTTGTGTGTGGTGAAAATGAAAAGAACCTTTGTGAGGCTGCTTAAGAATCTGCAGAAAATCCTCAGAATTAAAGGGAATAAGAAAGTTGAATGTTGAACATAAACCATGTTTGCGAATGGGACTTTCCATCTGTGCTAAATCCTATTGCAGACATTATTCATCTGCGCAGCTGAGCATATAGTTTCACTGTAAACGCCCTATAATGCATGAATACACACACACACACACACACACACACACACACACACACACACACAGGCATAAGCTATCTGATTCACCACGTCAAAGCATTACCACATAGGCTGGTTGCGGCCTCGGCTTTCAGGGAGGGAAAAAGACCCGGATACTGATCCTAAAAGGTTTTACATTTCCAAACCTCCCTTTTCCACTCGCAGCCATTCAGGCCTCTCTTGTTTCCCAAAAGCAGGAGGATTAAGATCTCTCCCTTGCTGCTCCCCTCTCCTTTCCTCTCCTCTCCACCACAGGAGCGCCAAGAAAAATCTAAAAAAAGGAATCGAAAGAATTTGAGAGGTCCGCCTCCGGGGGGCTGTTTGTGTGCTTCGAAAAATACGGAGCCAATTTCTGCTCTGCTGGTCCGGCTTATTTCCATTTATTGCTCCGGCTGAGCTCGGCTCCATTTGTGGCAAATGAGGACAATTCCTTACCTTTGCCTTTACATAATGCAGCGGCGAGCCTGCTGCTGCAGAGCGTCTGCCTGCTCACCCTGCTCGTATGAATATGCAACACAAGCTTGAATGACGGAGAGCATTGAGGAGATAGCCTATCAATGTGTAATCAAATGTAATGCATGCACACCGGATGAAATATGCATGACAAATTGGCTTTGGAGAACACAAAGCAGACAGGTCCTCTGAACCCCTCGCACAAAGCCTCATTGAAATTCCTTTCATTACGACTGTAGCACCAGAGAGAGAGAGAGGGAGAGAGAGAGAGAGAGAGAGAGAGAGAGGGACGGACGGACGTAGGGAGATGAGTGTAATGATTTCTGATCACAGAGGCAGGAGGGAGCCTGGAATCGCAGGCTTTACCTGAGCACCACAACAAAAGAGTTACGCAACGCCAAAACAAAAGCAAGAGGAAGGGGGGGCGCAGGGGGGGCTGTGTGAGGATTTAGTCATTTTATTTACAAATGTAAATTGCTCAAATGCCATTCAATGGGGTATTTCATCTTCAAATCCTCCGAGTATCGGCGACAAGCGCTACCCAAGCAAACGTTTCTCTTTTGTTTAAATATATCTGGAAAGAATTCTAGTAATCTTAATTACGTGTCCCTGGAATAAATGGAATAAAAAGGCACAGACACATGATGGAGATACCTTGGTTTGAGATTCAGCAGAAAATAAACAAGCATGAAGAGGAAGAGGGGGAGGACGAAGATGATCCTGCAGGGTTCCGTCTCTCAAAATCTCACCAATCTGACTCAAGGCTAAAATACTCACACGATCAGAACCCCTTTTACACTTTGCACGGCTGTAATACTTGATATGATATAAACGGGTTAAAGTTAGATAACTTCTTCCAAAGCTTACCCTCTCAATCACACACTCTGTAAAAACACAAAACACGATTCTGCGTCAAAAGGGAGTTTTTTTCTTCTTCTTCTAGAGTTGTAAATGGAAATCCGTCCCCGACGTTAAAGTTCATGGGTTGTTATCGCAAGTAGTCTCTTCGTCGATCTGCTGCAGAACGGTGATGTCACATGGCGGTTGGCTGGCCACCTGCAAGACAACGGCGGGGCCCAAAACATTATTAGGGGGAAATAAACCCGACAACCCTCCGATACCGATGAGCTGGGTGATCAGGCACCTACTTTTGAATCGCACGTAGCAGGAGTTGCAGAAGAGCTGTTTGTTTCGTATTCTGACTTCAGCGCCGGCCTGCGATCCTCCGAGGTCGGAGCCGCAGTCGATGCACTGAGAGAGAGAGAGAGACAGAGAGAGATCATTAGAGTGGCGGTTAGAGACCTGATTGCCTGGCTGGAGCAACATGGAGGAGTCTGAGTCCACAGGCGGAGGGAGGAGGAGGAGGAGGCTAGGTCAGTTTCTAGGGGGAATCTAGGAAGTACGCATGCATTATAAATGTATTAATGTCAGCGTACAGCTCTGATCACCTGCAGAGGGAGACAGGCATGACAAACAATAGAATTTACACTTATAACTTGTAACTCTACTCTTTATTCACAGTATTTTCTGCAGTTATCATGGTGACAGGAGGCTCTGTTATGTGAGGCCACGTCAGGCCTGCCATCGTGCTGATCTATGCTCATGTTTTGATTTGACAGCTTGGAACAATTCATTAAAAGTAAAGTTCAATTATAGTCTGGTGTCTGCAGTACTGTAGCCTTTGGTTATATAACAACTAATTGATCTAATTAACTGATTATCAATGTCGCTGGAAACTAATTAGGTAAACGATTCATTGTGTCTGTTTCAAAGCGTGACGCATGCAAGAGGTGTCAGTAAATGCACTATAGACACTGTGATGCACCATGAGAAGGAATAGTCGCACTATTTCAAAGAGTTTTTATGAAGAATTGTATTTTCTCTGAAAACATGATGTTTTCCAAATAAACTGCGGGAGATGATTAAGAGCAGCTTTTGTGTTTTAATCTGATCAATACAAAAAAATCAATTAAGAGTTGATTGTTTTTGTTTGCTGCTGCTGCTAATGAATTTGACATCTGCTTCCACACAGTTATGCTGTGTGGTAATATGGTAATATTGTATCCCCAAACAAAAAGGCTAATCTATTGCATGGTAAACCGCAAAAACAATTTTTTTTTATATAACATGCAGCCATATTATTAATTTATATTATCATTTGTATTCAACTCAGTCTTGTTTTTTTCGACTGTTCCCATAGTCTCTCTCATCTCTCTCCTAAAGGATGGCATGATACGTACTGACTCATACACTGACGATGCATAAACACTTCATAGATCCCCATTCCAAACAAACTGACCTATCCCTTTAATTGTGACCTTAGAATTGAGACGGGAAGAAGGATGAAAACTGAGAAGATGCACGAGAAGCATGAGACCAAGATTTCAGGATGCAACTACAACCAGATTTGAGAGTAGGAGGAAAGATTGTCAGGTTTTGGCACGGACGCGGTTCTATTTCTGAGCTGAGGAGGGTCAGGACGTCCAGATTCATCAGGTTAGCAACAGGTGGGGGGGGAAAGAAAAAAATCAAGTGTGGAAGTGATCATGTTAGCTGTGGTGGATTCAGCGAAGGAGTGGAGGAGCTGCAGACGTGCTCTGAGGTTCGGCCGGGCTCTCGGGCCTCTCACCTTAAAACAGCCCAAATGAAAACAGAGCCCCAGGGACTCGATGATCATGGCCGCTCCCTTTCCCAGAGGACTGTCACAGAACGTACAGATTTTCTTGCCACTCACTGACCTGGGTTACAAAACGTATACAGCTGTGATGCCAGAGCCAAGCACAAGAGCAAGACGCACGTATGATGGTTAACACATACATAAACAACATGTTAACACTGATATACAATGGGGTTGAAACTACCTTTATCTAATGAATGGAGCCAATATGGACTTTTGGCCAAATGGTCATTTTGGATGTGTTTATGGATGTAAACATACTTTATGCAGTGGAAAATTGAATGAATACAAATACTGAAATTTGTTCAAATGTCTATTTTTAAGGCTCTGGTCCATTTCAGCTGCAACGGAAGCCATTAAAACCTCTTTCAGCTCTAGTGACATCTAGTGGTGAAGTTGCATGTTGCAGCCAAATATACTTGCACTATTTGCGCTGTTGAGGGTGTACGCCATTATTAAGATAATGGGGGTGCAACATGGCCGACCTGCTCCCATTGTAAACAAGGGCTCATTCTAGGGTGATTACATTTAGAGAAAATAATTGTATAATTACGCATAAAAAACATCAGTATAATGACTTTATATTTTATGCTTGCCAATGCATATAAATCCATTTCACGTTTTCAGCATTTTCATTCATTAAATTGTTCATCCAATAAATACTTTATCCATTAATCAGATTTAATTGACCATTTTTTGCTAAATAAAATATATGTTTTTGTATTTTTATGTCAAAAAACAAATGCATTAATTAAATTTTGGGAAAACAAACTCAACTGGGAACCTGTGAAAAAACAAATGTAGGTCGTGTTAGCCAAAAACGCACACACACACACACACACACACACACACACACACACACACACACACACACACACACACAAATAATGCACTGTGTATGCTGGATGTATGGCTTTTGGATCTGGAATAGAGGAGAGTGTACATAACCATATGTCACACAAGTCAACTTCAAATGCAACAACACATTAAACCTGGAATCATTAAGATAAGAACACACATTCCCTTTGTCACCACTCGCCAACCAACACCGCTATTCAGACTTTGATAACCCAGTATACCAGTGACAGGATGAAGCAGCATGTTGGAAGCATTAGGGCGAAGCAGCATTTGATTACCTGCTCCTCTGCTCGGAGCCGCCCATCTCCGACGTGGGCTCCGGAGAGGTGGTGGGCGACGGGGACGAGGGCGAGGGGGAAGGCGTCTGCCGGGACCAGGGGGACGAGGGGGTTCCTGCCCCGCCTCGGAGGGAGCCCATGGAGTAGGAGGAGGGGAGGGTTGCGGAAGCAGGCCGCTGGAACCCATGTCCACCACCACCACCGCCGCCGCCGCCGCCGCTGCTGCCGTAAGAGGAAGTGCCACCAGAGAGGGCGGAGTGCGGCCGCGTGTAGTTTGGGACGTAGGAGTTGTTCCTGGACGTCCATGACGAGCGCCACGAGTTGTAGGAGGAGTCCAAGTTGTCAAGAGACTCACCCCTGCAAAGCCAACCACCGCCACGCCCAAGTTAGCCACTGAGTAAAAGCATTTAATGTCCGGCTACCAACTCCACCTCCGGCGCTCTTTACAAACCACGTATAAACGATGTCAAGGAGGTAGCCGGACGAATAAATGTTTTATCTTGCAGGTAGGTTGTAAAAGCAGACCGCCACCTTGGCACAAACACGAGAGACGGGATCGTTGCCGGACTTTACCTGCGCATTGGCGGCATGTCCATCTCCTTGTTGGCGGCTGTGCTGGCGGAGCGCTGGCGGATCCAGCTGTTGTCCGTCAGCAGCGGCGTCTTCTTCTTCATCTCGTTCAGGATCTGCTGACGCTCCTGCTCGGACCTGGACAGAGACTTCCTGTCGTCCAGCCCAAAGCCGCTCGACACTGCAGCGGAGATATGGAGGAGAAACATCACGCTGGGAAATGGACAGATTTGTCTCGGGGGTGAAAATGACATCACGACGGAAGACGGGAAGAGATATCGGGAAAGATACTTTGTCCCCCAAGTCTCATTACGGAGGAACGAGGTGGCGATTGTCCTTTTATCAGCTGTCAATCAAAACAGCTTTTGATCACATGAAATGCCACGGCTGATTCGAGTGACATGTTTTCAGATTGGAACGGAGGAGGCGGAGCTTGACGGGCCCCCGAGCCACACCTTTCTCCGGCTCCCTGTATCTCATGGCATTGAGGATGTTCCTCCTCTCCTGCTCCAGCTGTGTGGCAGCTCTCTGACTCCGAGCCTGATTGTCACGTCTGCTCTTCATCTGCTCCTCCAGCAGCCAGTGGGCCATGCCCCCCCGCTGCATGTACTCGCCTAGAGCAGGGTGGAAAAACCCCACGTGGCACAAAATCCTTGATCGTTACACAACTGACACCACGGGCTCATGAAGATACGATCTCATCCACAGGCACCAGCAGTCATGGGAATATGCACAAATATAGAACGTGAGGAGGATAAAGAAAGAGAACTAACCTCTCTTCTGAGGTTTCTCCTCTTCATCCAGCTGTGGAGACGATTTAGATTTGGACCTGGTCAGACAAACAAATATATTTATATACAAAAAAAAAATAAGGGACAGTCAAATTATCTTCTTGTTAAAGGTGCAGCGTGTAATATTTTGCCCATTTTTGTCACTTCTAAAAAATATTACAAAACAATTACATATAGACACTTTTATGAATTCATAATCACCTAAATGTTTTCTTTTTTCCATTACCCTTAAATGAACCCATTAATATGTATATACCTGTGGAGGGGGTCCTCTCTACGGGGGCCGCCATGTTTTTTCAGTAGCCCAAAGTAGACTTACAAAAACATCTTTTGAGTTTTAATGACAACTGAAGCCGACCATAACTTCTCCTGCATGTTCAGGAGGGTGAGGTGATGGATGCAGCATGCAATTTCACCACTAGATGTCACCAAATCTTACACACTGCACCTTTAATTGTGTTTACCATGTGTTTTACCCTATTTGCATGAAAATGAAGAAAAAGCGCCAAACCACAGGAAATGACCACGACCAAGACCGACTCAGTAATGATGTATCTCTTCTCCTCTTGTCCCTCTGACGTCTGACTGATTATAATTTGTTTTTAAATCTTTATGCAGAGACTGCTGATTGCCAACCAATTACATGTCATTTCAGTCGCACTGGGAGACTCTGAACCGCATGACCCTCTTTCTTTAGAGACGCTATTTGGTGGAAATTGATCCAGAGTTATAACCTTGACCGTGCTGCTCGGTAACCAACAGCCAAGTGCAGGAAAATAACAAGGAAAGTATGACTCATCTTTTCAAAGATTATGTCTCTGCTCCGGTGCTTTCAGGTGATATTTTTAGGTTTAAATCAAGGGGGGGAAAAAAATCTGTTCCAACACTACCGTGTTGTTATTTTGAGCTGCTCGGCATCTGTGTTTCAGTTCCGTCAAGAACATGCTCAACATACAGTCGCATTAAAAAAACATAATGACAATTATTTTGTTAATACACAATATTCATTGATTTGAATTATTTATGTGTTCGCATTGTTCAATGCCCCCCCCCCCCCGGTGGGCTGTTGAAGGCATTGCAGGTGCGCCATACGAGGTCATCGAACAATGATTAGATAAAAGTTTATACGTTTAAGATACATTGACAAGCATGAAATTCACAAGAATGACTGAGATTTAAATCATTTGACCTGTTATTTGAATGTACGGGTTCTTTAAAAAAAAATGACCATGGTATTCTTAAATCAAGGAATGGCAGTCCGATCCTATTCTGAATTCATTCTTGTTCTGTTGGATTAGTTACTTCCTTGATGAAGGTTGAGTTCCACAGGGGAGGGAAGGACCCACCTGAGGTGGGTCAGTATGTACGTTTCTTCTTATTTGTGTCAGTTGTTGATTGGCTCAGTATGTTATTCTCAGACTGCAGGTGCAGTTTACCTGTCAGCAAAGGACAGAGGAGGCTGCACAGTGGAAAAGCCATGGGAGCCAGCACCCACCCTTTGGAGATGAGTAGTGAGCAGAGAGATGGTTACACCCAGAGACGAGCGACAGAGCACATGCATGCAAACGATACGTATTAGTCGCAGTTACGTTTGTACACAGACAGTAAAGCAGCATGTTGCCATGAGGAAGACAAACACACGTGAGTTTGAGGGGGCTGTATGTAGTTTCACACCAAAGACAATGATGTATTGCTACGTGTATGTAGGTATCAACAGAAGACTCAGAAGGCACTGGCCAAGGTGCAATACCATTTTCGACCACTGGAGAGAGCGTGTCTGGACTTGATTCTCTTTAGTAGCTGTATTTCGCTTACTCTTCAGCTGCGGTTTTACTGTTTATCTATCATGGATGTTTACATTACATCCTGTTCACTCATCTTAAAGGTGCAGTGTTGTAAGATTTCGGTCATTCAAAAATATTACAAAACAATTACATTTTCATGAATTTATAATCACCTAAATGTTTTCTCTTTCTCCACATTAACCCTAAAATGAGCCCATTCATGTATATTTTCATGAGGAGCGGGTCCTCTCTACGGAGGCCGCCATGTTTTTCCAGGAGTAAAAGTGAACGTACTAAAAGATCTTTTGAGCTTTAATGACAACTGAAGGCGACCACAGGTTCTCCTGCATGTTCAGAAGGGTGAGGGTGAGGTGATGGATACAACATGCAACTTCACCACTAGAGCTCACCAAATCTTGCACACTGCACCTTTAAGGGTCTGAGTGATAAGTTTACTTTATTTGTGTCTCAGACCAGTTACTAAGCTGAGTTAGCTTGTTTGTTTGTTTACTTGGGAGATACAGGTTAATTTGCTGTTGATTGCTATGTCAAAACTACATATATGCCCTTTAATGTGTTAGAACAGTAGGGGGCAGTGTTTTTACTGACCACTGCTGCTGCTGCTGCTGCTGCTGCTGCTGCTGCTGGAGGAATCGCTCCCTATCCCTTTGCTGCTGCTCCACAGCCTCCTGTCGCCGCAGCTCCTCCACCCTCTCCTGCTCCCTCCTCATCTGCGACCTCAGCTCCTCCTCCCTCCTCTTCCTCTCCGCCTCCTCCTTCCTCTTCCTCAGCTCCTCCTCCTCCCTCCGCTTCCTCTCCTCCTCCTCCACCTGCCTCCGCAGCTCCTCCTCCCTCCTCCTCCTCTCCTCCTCCTGCCTCCGCCTCCTCTCCTCCTCCTCCCGCCTCTCCTGCCGCCTCCTCTCCTCCTCCTCCTGCCTCTCCCTCCGCTCCCGCTCCTCCCGGAGACGCAGCAGCTCCCGCTCCTCCTCCTCCCGCTTCCTCATCTCCTCCTCCCGCCGCCGGCGCTCCTGCTCCTCCTTCCTCTTTCTCTCTTCCTCTTCCCACAGAGAGGAAGTGGGCTGGGTGACATGTGGGCCGGGGCTGTGGCTGCTCCCCTCCAGGCCGCCGGGCTGCGCAGACAGATGAAAGCAAAGATTAGACAGAAAGCGTTGGGAACACATGACGGCTTTAACCAATCCCACCCTCGTCAACCCTCCAGGAGGAAGTGCGAGAGAGAAAAGGAGAAACTGGTGGAATCCCTGTGGTGACGAGAACCAGTAAATGTTTTGAAATGTCAGTCTTGGGGGAGTTTATTCTTGCAAAACTGAGCTGAAGAGATCTCTGGCATGAGAGGACGTATGAACCCACACATGCTGTGTTCGGCATGAAAATCCACAAGACTGTTCCCCTCTCTCTTTCTTTCAGTTTCTGAGAGTCTTTTTCAATCAAAGCCAAAATCACCAGGGACTGTATGGAGGTGTTTGATTCAGAGGAATTCAGAACGTATTCCCAGTGTTTAGAACATCTAGAGGTGAAGTGGCACGTGGCAGCTGAACATGCTTCACATGTAGAAGAATCTATGGTGGCCCTGTGTTGGGTTGGTCCACTCTGGGCCACTGTAGGTGTTGACACATCTGGTAGATTGCAGAGGCGATCATATTGAAATACCTTGAGTTCATCCTCCTGGTCGTCGCTATTAGCGATCTCCTCCTGAGCCTTCATCCACTCCTCCTGCAGTTTCTCTTGGTCACGTTTGTATTTCTCCTTTATGGAAAAAGAAAAATACAGAATCAGAGGTCAGAGGTCAACCTATCATATTGTCATGCATATATATGTATATATATATATATATTTATACGGTATATATATATATATGTGATAAAAAGTACACCTTTGTCATTTGTATATCTTCAAAGCTCTTAGTCTCTCTCTCTCTCTCTCTCTCTCTCTCTCTCATGATCGCTCTTCAATTCCTATTATGGTCACAATGACTCCAAATAGCTTCATAGGGATTGCCTTTTCAGATACGTGTCGGCGCTTTTCAAAATAAAAGCATCCTGATACAACTATAGAAAATATAGTTTTTTCCATCCATCCACCCATTTAGTAGATTTGATATCGTATGCAGCTGATGATTACAATTCAAATGGTTAAAAAAAGACCAGCGTTGTTGGGTGAGGAAAGTAATAGAAGATGAGACTGAAAAATATGTTGCACCATTTCCATGCAACCCTGAGCCCTCACCTAACAATGCTACAAGTCGATAGAGAGCCAGAGAATCTGGCCCTGAGCTGGAAGTCTCCCTGGCACATCATGAAATCAGGCCATTTATCCAGCAGGGAGAGAGAGAGAAGACTGGCGGAGTACCGGCGCTCTGCTCGGACACCTTTTGATCTCCCTCCAGAAATAAACCCTCGGAAAAATGTTTTGACAGGATTCCACTGCGTTTAAGTTGGACGCCCGACAGACGCTTCACTTCTAAGCCGCCCGAGAACGGCCTAAAGTTTTCTCTTTCCAGCCCATTAGGAGCTGAGCGCTTCACGCCGCTCGCACAACGCAGCGTCTCATTGACAGACACGGACGTGATTCTCACTTTGTTATCAGATCAAATAAACTGGGAGGTTGCACCGTGGCGTATTCTCACTTCTCTAATGGGCTGAGCGGAGTTCAGCTTCGAAACCCACCAAGGTTTCTCCTTCTCCGTAGATTAATTGTTTGCAGTTTGGAGTCTTTGAAATAACTCTGCGCTTGATTGGTCCCCTGTGTGAGGCTGTGGCCTTTCAAGGACTGTTGTGCAAGATTTAAGGGGAATTATCTCCGTGTCTATTCGAGGAAACTGAAAGATGAAATGATTACACTGATGTTTTTATGCTTGTTGTTGTTGTTGAGAGTAGTTGCTTACGTTCCGTCCAGAATGAGCCTTTAATATTCACATCGGAATCAGAAACTCTTTATAGAGTTGCACCACCATGTTTTTACATTCGCCCAAATTGGACAAGCTGAACACCCTCATAGTTTTAATGAGAACTGAAATCTGCAGTAGGTTCCCCAATATGCTAGAAAGTATTTTTTTTATGACGTCTTTGTTTATAGAAGGTGGCTCTTATCTGCATATTGACTGTCATTATTTATAGTTTAATGGCTTTATTGCTGACTTAACAATATTTATGACTTCATGCTGCAGCAGTGGAATTTACAGCCTTGGATATCATGAGAACATTATCAACAAACTTCTCAACGGTGGTTCCAACACAAATGTAATGCAGCACTTAAGGATATGCCGGAGGCTTTTTGTGTGTAATGCACTCGGACCTGCGACGTGAGGGTGCATTTGACGTACCTGCAGGAGGCGCTCCTGTTCCTTCTGCCATTTCTCCTGTCTCCTGCGCTCCTCCTCTGGGTCCCAGGACCAGCGGCTGGAGGAGGGAGTGATGGAAGGAACAGGAATCTGAAGACAAACATCAGAGACGTCACAGTGTGTGTGTTTGAGTCGTGAGCTCAGACTGGGGGCATCAGCGTGTTCTGTGCTGTTCTCAATGGATCTATACAGCCCAAATTATTATAATATTTACATATATTACATTTACATATATTCAATTATTCGTAAAGAAATTAAGGCCCCTTGCAATCAGTGGAGTAACTTGGTGATATACTGACTTTTAATTGTTTTGCATGTTGTATAGTGATAGTTTTTAATGATGATGATGATGATGATGATTATTATTAGAACCATCTGCCTCAAAGTCCACGTCAGTCGCATAATGATGTAATAAGTACAGTGTCTGCCTCTGATATATATTTAGTGTCATTGTAAATGAGGATAATCTGTTCATCTCTTCTGTTGCTCTGACAGAATTACTCACATCTGGCATCGCAGTCTCTGATCCCCCTTGAAAACAGAGAAAATCATCCAGTCAGAACTTGTGCCGTGCACAGACGGAGCGGAGACTAAATATGCACATTCAGCCCGAGGCCGCGTCGATGCCAAATTGAGCTGCTTATTAAAGTTTCACCTTCATTTCCAAGTCAAGTATCAAGTCCTGATTGAAAATGACATTTCAAAGTTAATCGATGTGTTTCCGAAGAGCCTCGGAGCAGCAAAGGTCGAATTGCACCGCGTGGTCGGTGATTGATTCTCACCATTCAAACATCTCTCACTTGTTGGCATTTGCATCGGTCTGATCGCGATGATCGATAAACTGAGTGTGAACAAAGTGAGAGGACAAACGCATGCATCGGCAACGTGCACAGAGCGACGGAGTCGGGTGGGAGGACACGGGGGTTTTGACACATGCACGTCAGGGAAGCAACAGGAATGCTTTTAAGTTCATGCTCAGCAAACTGTGTAACCATGCATCACGTCCGGACGACAGTCAGACACAGCACAGACACAGCAAGGAGTTTAAAGGTCCAGTGTCTAAGATTTAGAAAGGCTATATTTGCATCAGTGGAATATAAAATAACTATATTGATGTAGTTATAACTGTTTAATCACCCAAATGTATAAATTCTTGTTTTTATTACACTACCATCAGCAGTAACTAGGAGCAGGTCATGGATGTATTAAAAGAACTGTTTTCTGAGTAGTATATAGTAAATAGTGTATAGTGATATAGTAAACACTCATAAATAATAGTATAACATATGATATAATATAATTGTAATCTAATAGAATTCTAATGTAATATAATCAAAATATATGAATAAATCAAAGCTTTTTCTAATGAGTCTTTTCAGACCTCTTGGTAAAATTAGAACGTCACAGAAGTTGCAGTACCACCGTTTGGCCACTATTTGTTTCACGCTTCATAGCTTAATGCACTGTCTGTATCCACTTCTTGTTATACATCATTGTAGTGAGCGGGTTGAAATGGTAACCGATGGCTGCCCTATGTTTTCCTACATGCTTGAAAGAGAAGGATGACATTTAAGTGTACTCAGCTGCAACATGCAACTCTACCACTAGATGTCACTACATCCTCAAACCTGAACCCTTGCGGATCTAAGGCTGGACTGTATATGACACTGTTCATTCTTCAGGAGCCAAATACGCAAACTTTCTTTTCAATATTATATATATATATATATATATTTTTAAATATGTATTATTTGCTTGAATAAATAGTGAAATTTGTTTCAGGATGTTAGTGTCCTAGCATGCACCCAGAGAAAGGAGAGGAAATCACTGCACATTCAAACCCAGTTTACCACAGAGGTAGACCAGCGCACTGACACTGGACCCTGATCCGCCTGAAGGAGGGAAGGGGCACAGTACAAAGGGTTACGTTTTGGAGAAAGACAGAAGGAGGCGGAGCCTCTGGTGGTGGTGGTGATTTCCTTTTATCCATTAACCCCAAAGCTGACGTACAACATGCAGAAGTCCCTTAGAAATCTGAGATATTCAGCAGGGAGGACAGAGATGCACAGAGACAACACAGAAATAAGTCACGACGACTCTAAAGAGACTGCCCGCACACCCCTCTTTGGTCTGTGCTTCTTACTTCTCTTTTTTGTTTGTTTTTCATTTACCTTGTTCAAAAAACTCTGACCTCCGTTTTAAGTTTTTCAAAGACATGGGTTCTGACTCTACATGAGAAATGGAGAACAGGATAAAGTGAGGCACAGCAGAGGAGAGAGAGAAACATGATGAGAGTAATCTTATATCACTTTGACACAAACTACATTAAACTGTACATGTGGCTATAGATGTGTGTAATCAAGAGAATTACTAATAGTCACAGCTGTTACCTCTGCCAAGGATGTGACGTTTTCATTTGTTTGTTTATGAACAAAATAACTCAAAATCGACTGGATAGGTTTCAATGATCTTTGGTGGAGGGGTTGAAAATGGCTTTGTGATGATCCTATGAAAAATTCAAATTAAGGGGAAAATTCTACAGGTATTGATCCATAAATGTAGATCTGACATAAAGCGACATTGTAAGGTCTTCCATGAACTGCTGTTATTAATGTGCAGTCAGCATTCACTTGATCTAACCTTTTTGGGGGGCATATACAGACTCATGGGGTGGAGTCTTTATTAGTGGAGGTTGCCAGCTGTCTGCACCATTTTGGAGCTAATTGCTGTTAAATTAGACCTGAGGACCCATCTTGTTTTGAGCTTTTGTAACTGCCTTTGCATTTACTGGCATAAAAAAGTTGCACAGTGCCCCTTAAAAAATGGTGCAGTAGGGCTGTGGGCCTATTTTTCTCTTTCATGGCAACAAATAAGATATTTGATACAGTGATTGGAATAGGTTATAAGCTAATTATTGGGCCTTGGCAGAGGTACGTGCTCTACTCAGTAACATTACAGCTCAAATCTGTTCTCCACCATCACCAACCTCACTGCTGTGTCTAATTGTATATTCACTGGAGACACGGTCATCAAGAACAGTTCCACTACCCCTCCGATCGAGAGGTCGGCTCTTTACCTTTGTTCCTCATGGTCACTGACGTCTCCGGGAAATTTCCATTAACTCCATTGGAGGCCAGACCCTGCAGAGAGACACGGCAGGGTGTCCGCTTATCATTAAAGGAGAGGCGGGGGGGGGGGGGATCTGACTGAGGAGAGGCGGGGGGGGGGGGATCTGACTGAACCTGAGTCAACCTGATTCTGGGTCACTCACAACGACTGGCTCTTTGGGCAGCAGCGTCTCGGCGGACATGAGCGAGGTGAAGTCCAGGCTGGAGCCGGCAGCTTTAGAGTCGGCTGTACCTAGAAGTATCGGATGATCCGAACTGGTCAGATTGATGGTCTTATGGCTTTTATATGGCAGGGAAGGTTGGTCTCTGTCCCAGTCTGCACGCGGACAATGCACAACGGCACAAAGATGTATACGATGTGTGTATATCAACATTTGTGCACTTGAGTTTGTGTGTATGTGGAATACAGTACTACTACTGAGTCGACCAACAAGCAGCAGGGAACAAGGTTATGGTGTTGTTACAGAGAGCAGGAGTGGTGACAGAGAACCCACCTTCCCCAGCCATGCAGCTTATTATTAAAGGTCCAGTGTGTAAGGTTTAGGTGACGTTTTTCCAATTCTATTGGCAGGAATGGAGAATGAAATAACTACACTGTTGTTTGATCGGGTCTTGATGCAAGGAGCGGGTCGTCTCTATAGAGGCGGCCATGTTTTTATAGTAGCCCAAATTGGACGAGTTGCAACTTCACCCGTAGATGCTGCTAAACCGTACACACTGTTCCTTTACAGTCTCCCTATACCCATAAAATATTTCTAACAGGCTCACAACCACCACACACAACCCACACAGTGACAATCAGTGCTGTGTGTTAGTGCAGGTGAGCGGCTGCAGCAACGTATGTTTGATGACTTTATTATGAGGTGACACCGACACAGTAGAGGCCTGTTCCACTGAAAACACACTCACGGGACCCCGGGATAGTTCCCTCCAGGGAAAACACCACACGGAAACACACGTCGGATAGAAAACGAAGCAAAAAGACAAGAAATATAGTAGAAACAAAAAAGACGAGAAGAAAGACCTACACGTGGGGAATAAGATGGAAGAGAAGCCACAATGGTCACCATTATAACAGTTCTCCCTCATTAGCCGAGGAGAAAAGCCTCAGGGGTCCGTCAGCATTTCACTGTCATGAGATCATTCATGGATGATTTCACAATAGTTTATGGACCAATTTCAAGTGTCAAAACTGTTTAGCGACGCAAGCAGCATAAGTGGGACTGTCAGTCCAGGAATGTGACCCCCCCCAAAGTGGTTCAAGTCAATCTCTCTCACATGCACGCACACACACACACACACACACACACACACACACACACACACACCAGGAATGCTATAGGGATGACTCACTGTTCTTGCCATGCCGGCGAATGTCCATCACCAGGCTGCCCTCCTGCAGTGCGTCCTCCATGCAGGACTTCCAGTCTGTGTAGCTCATCTCTGCCACCTGCTGGCCGTTCACTGTCAGCACCTCGTCTCCAGGCCGGAGCTGGCACATCTCAGCCGAACTGCCTGTGTCAGTCAGAGGATGGGGACATTCGTAACCCGTTTCCACCTGGTCACAACCTCAGCTTAGACTTTAAAGGTGCAGTGTGTAAGATCTCTAAAAATATTACAAAACAATTACATACTGACATTTTCATGAATACATTCATCACCTTACCCTATTTTTTCCCATTAACCTTAATTGAGCCCATGAATGTATTTACATGTAGCCCAGAGTGGACATACTAAACATATTTTGAGTTTTAATGACAACTGAAGTCGACCATAGGTTCTCCTCCATGATCAGAAGGGTGAGGGTGAGGAGATGGATGCAACCTGCAACTTCACCTCTAGGTGTCACCAAATCTTACCTGCTGCACCTTTCAAGATAAAGTCCAACATCCGTATATCTTTATAGAATTAAACCGAGAACAAGAGTGCTTCGACATGATGGCCAATTTGGGCTCATGTGAGAGGCTGGATCTGGATTGACATACTTAGGGTTCACATGTGGTGTCACATGTGGTGTTCCCTCCTAAAACACACGGTGTATAGTCATGTGGAGAATCAGAGTAAAAAGAGGCTCAGGCCCTGCAGATCTGACCCAGATAGACGTTGCCCTATATAGGTCTGGCACTGCCACTGGAGTGGACTGAAAACCCTGCCGGCGGCTAACCAGCAGAGCTCGGCTGTAAAATACAAAAACTCCCTATCACATACACTACCTCATCCCACACGTACACTGTCTTTGCACATAGTTCTGCCCATGCTATTAGAACCCGTGTGGTTTGTTGTTACCTGGCTGGATGGACGCGACACGAGCCCCAGTTGAGTCCCACGCTGCCTGGAAGCCAAAGTCTCTGCTGCTGTTTGGCTTCTGATTCAGGCTGATCCGCATCTCGCAGTGGTTCTCCTGCGCGTTAAACACAAACATGGGTGAGCGGAGACGTAGGACGTGGTGACATCTAGAGGTGAAGTTGCCTTGCATCGATGAAGTACCTGGCTGCTTACTTTGGCTGGGGCGGAGCTGACTGGGGCTTCACTCCTCACCGGAGGAGCAGGGACAGGAGACTTCTCCTCCTCCTCCTCCTCCTCCTCTTCTCCTTCCTCGTCTCCGCTGCTGTGAGCCGAGCTGGAATGACCCTCGTCCTCGGGGGTCATGAAATCCTGATAGCGGCTCGGCGCCGACGACTTCTTAGAGGCCTCCGCGTTGCCGTTGATGCGCTTGTTGGCGTCATCCATCTGTTTGCAGGGAGGAAGGCTGGAGTTACAAAAAAATTCTCTGTTCCAGTACTTTACTACATTTGGGCAATTATAAATTGTCAGTGTGTGATTGCTTTGTAACATCATTAGAAGAGAACCGAAGTCGCACACACTGCACTCTTAAACAGCATGACTCCAGATATGTCTCCTTTATGGCAATGTGACAAAACAAGCAGGATTAGCATCTCTGGTCGTTGGCAAACACTATTCACTGTAATCGGATCGCACTCTTCTCGCTCCTGAGAAGTAAACTGAGCCTGAGCGTGAAGGCAAACACATATTTCTGTTGAATACAACGCCTCTAAGTCGCCCTGGTCGTTGCTGGTCAAATAAAGCGGTACTCACTGAGAAGACTCGAGGAAGGGAGGTGATGCGGGCGGCCGGGCTCTTAAAGGGCCTCGGCGTGACAACTGAAGTCAGACGGGCGCTATCCGATCTCTGGTAGCTCCTGGGGAGGGAGGCGGAAACCTGAGACACCCCGGGAGGTTTGGGTTCCATGGAGCTGGGCTGCGGCTGTTGTTTGTAGAGAGAACCAGAGGAGGGGGCCTCCACCTTGGTCTGCGTGGCCGACAATGGGCGCCTGGGCTCTGCCACTTTTTGCAGGGAGCTGGAGGAGGAGATGGCGCCGGGGCTCTCCTCCGCGTAGAGGGTTCTGGTGCGCTCCGAGACGGAACTAACCCTCTGTGAGGGCGCCGGAGCAGCGGGAGCGTGGAGAGAGCTGCGGCCGAGGCCGGGAGTGATGGCGGTGGTGGTGGTGGCGCCAACAACTTGCTGTGAAGTGCGAGGCGGCGGGGAGGAGGCTCTGCCGATGGCCGGGGAGGCGGCGGGGGGCTCGTCCTCTTTCAGAAGCGGCTCGGAGGGTTCGAAAGAAGTGTACGGAGTGTCAATGGTGATGCTCCTGGCGGGGAGGGTTCGGGTTCGAGGGGAGGTGACGGGTTTCTCAAACACGTCCTCGTCGTCGTCCAGGTATGAGAGAAATCTCTTTCCTTGACTCTGTCTGTGGAGCAGACGAGAGGAATGAGACGGAGAAAGAGGAAGGTGGCGGATGGCGTTAAAGGTGCAGTGTGTAAGATTTCGATCATTTCTGTAACTTTTAGAAATGATTACAAAACACTCACATGTTCATCAATTTATAATCACCTAACTGTTTTATTGTTTCCCCCCTTTACCCTTAAATGAGCCCATTGATTTATATGAGGAGCGGGTCCTCTCTAAGGGGACGGCCATGTTTTGACAGTCGTAAAAGTGGACGTACTAAACATCTATTGAGTATTAATGGCAACCGAAGTCGGCCATAGGTTCTCCTGCAAGGGTGAGGGTGAGGTGATGGATAACAACATGCAACATCACCTCTAAATGTCACCAAATCTTACACACTGCACCTTTAAAGATGGAGGTGGGGACTCTGTGGTGCAGAGAGAGGAGGGAAAGAGGGTGGGGTTGGCGGCCATGATTATTTTTTACATTTCCACTCTGACACACAGAGGACTCTCTTCACTCCTGCACAAATAAAATCATCTGCAAACGCTCTCAATCACACCTTGTTTTGAGACATTACCTCAGCAAAGGATCCACCTCCGAGGGTAGAGAGAAGAAAGAAGGAAGACAGTCATTGTCCCTTGATTTTAAAGTAAAAGGACCCAACGCAGAAACGCCACCATGCATTGATCAAAGTCCGTAATCAGAGTCTTACCTCTCCTCTTGAATCTCCCTGAAGGTCTTGGACTTCCTGCCACTGCTGATGGTGACCTGCTCAATCTTCTCGCGCTCCTCCTTCTTCTTCACTATGTCGGAGTTGACGCTGCGGCGCCGGTTCTTCCATTTGCTCAGGTCCTGCAGAGAAAGCACAACAAGCCTACGTCACCTTGTGCATCTTCTTCAAAAACTTCAGATCTCCATCAAACAGAACGCTCGTGTTGCAGGGCCGACTGAGCAGGGAGGGAGAGAAGGAGAGAGGGTTACGTTTTGAAGGTGTTCTATTTGTGCGCTCTTGGCTCCTCCCAGCTCACCTCCCCTGTGTATTGGGGGGACTGAGTGACCTAAATGCTGCTTTAAGACTCCATTATTTCTGCTGTGACACCAATCAGACGGATGCATTTTATATCACAGCTATACATTCATGTGTGCATCATTCTGTTTTCATTTGCATTTTGGTCAAAACCATAGAGAATTCGAGTTGTGCTGCCATCTGAAAACTTTTCCCCGGGGGCACGTTGCACCAGAGTTGATTTAACATCAGTTAAAGGGGCAGTGTGTAAGATTTGGCGACATCTAGTGGTGACGTTGCATGTTGTATCCATCACCTCACCCTCGGCCTTCCGAGCATGCAGGAGAGCCGATGGTAAAGCCCTCCATTGTCATTGAAATTCAAAACATGGTTAGCATGTCCACTCTAGCCTACTGTAAAATCTATCGGCCCCCATAGCGAGGACCCGGCCCTCATGTAAATACTCATTAAAGGGCTCAATTGAAGGTAATGGGAAAGAAAAATACATTTATGTGATTATGAAAATGCCAGTATGAAATCGTTTTGTCACCCCCCCCCCCCCCCCCCCCCCCCCCCATCAATAGAAGTGACAAAAATGACCTAAATCTTACACACTGCACCTTTAACTGAAACTTGTACTGTACCACCAGCATTCGAGTAGTATTTACATTATTCGGCATTTCCTGTTGCAGACACTGTCATTTGGAAATACGGCCATTTCATAGCCACAGGGCAGAGCTGCATCCTCCTCCTCCGTCTGTGGCTTCTGTCTAACCAACTCTCATTTCACCCGGTGGCCACGGCACTGCATCACAACGCCTGCTTCCCGCGTCACCACCCGCACATCACACACACGTTCACCTTTCACTTCAACCTTGAAAGAAAGTTTCCCATCTCTCTGAAGGAGAGAACTTGTCATTATCCTCATGTACTCACATCCTGCCACTTGTCGTCGCTCTCCTTGATCCGCTCACGATACTTCTGCAGCTCCTCCAGCCGAACCTGCTTGACGACGGCGGCGTCGATGGGGATGTCACTTGTTGATTTGCTCCTGTTGAGAAAACGATAGTTGTTTGCACATGCTGACTAAAGGGAAATAAAGTGTTAACCTCACATGTGCAAGGCTGTGGGAACTGGGGGGTGGGGGGGGGGGGGCTGAGGGAGCTTCAGCCCTTTAAATTTTCATTGGTAGCAGGTCCTTTGTATAGAAGGCGGCCATGTTGGACCAACATCTTTTCACGGTGTCTGAAATGTGGACAAACTTGGCTGGAGGTGACTACTGGTTCTTGTTGATGTTTGCACATATCATACAATTGATTACACACTGACATATATATTTTAACTTGGTGTTATTTAAGTGTCACAGAGTTCAAAGGATTCAAATCGTTTATTGTCATACGCAAAACAGAAATACCTTCACTGCACATGGAAATTCCTAAACACCAATGACAAATATTACTCAATTAGTTGGTCTATGGTTGTTGTTCTAACATTTCTTTCACAGCGCCCCCTGCTGAAACATGTTCCCACAGCTTTGTTCACACGCATGAACCATCTCCTCCAGTTGGGTCGGATAAGCTGCAGGAAACATCACACAAGTGAAACCCTCCCAGCCTCCACCCGTCCTGTAACCAAGAGTTAGTTTGAAAACACACCACACGGGTCAACCAACAAACAAACGGTGACATGACGGGGGGGGAAATAAATAAATAAATAAAGCAGCTCAGTGGGTTAGTGGAGACATGTCGCAGCCTTTTTTCCCATCATGCAAAGCCACTCGAAGCTTACCTGCCCTGTGGAAGCGACTCGGCAGCAGCCAGCACAGATTTACATATTTCTACAGCCGTGTGTGGAGACCCACTGCTCAGTCATGTCACTGACTGTGACACACTGTGGTGCAGGTGCATAGATGACCCAGCATATTGCTATTGTACACATGGTTTGGCTTTGTTTGCTTGTCAGTAGAGCTTTGTGCAGCGACACCCTCCACCCCCTCCGGCCCTGAACTTGGCCCTGTGCCATTCAATAGAATGTTGCTGTGTGTCAGCAGCCCGACAGAGAGAGAGAGGGAGGGAGAGAGAGAGTGGGAAGAGAGCAGGACAAAGGACAGTACAGGAGTGTGTGTGTGTTTGTGTGTGTGTGAGAGAGAGTATGAAACCAAGTGCAAACGTGCCACATTCCTGTGAGACCAGATCAACTCACCCGTCGATACCCTCCTCCGTCGAGTGCTCTCTAGGAAACCAGACAGAACCACAGACAAACAAAATGACTTTTCTGCCACTGACACAACAGAGAGGACGGTTTAAAGGAGCGATACGTAGCCTTTTTCCAACTTATAATATTCAGAAGTGACCCACACTATCAACAGACTTGAGAAATGATAGTCATAAAATCACAATATCAACAAAAGAGAAAGCCGTTCCCGTCCCTCTGCAATGACAGTTTCTGAACACTAGAGTGAGTCATGAGCCAGTACAGCACTTTGTCAGCATCTCACTTCTCACACATCCTGTAGCCATTCTGTGTGGTGTATACATCACGAGCATGGATGTTTACATCACTTCCTGTATGAATCATTTGTATCACATGACCAGAATGTGTATGCACAACTTCATCACGTCGTGTGCCCCCGGGGCTCAGCCCAGTTATTTGCTGAAATATACCAGTTTCATGACCTACAACATAGTGAGCTTGTTTGTTTACTCAGACAAAATGAATTCTCGCAAAATACTGCCACCTGCTGTTGATAAATGGAACTATGTCGAAACCGTAAATAAACCCTCATAGAGCAGAAGGCCAGTTCGTGTCTCAGGAACCTGAGTTCATCCTTCAGGCAAATAGTGATATAGAGCACAGCTCAGTTACTATTTACCCACTCTCACTCATTCTCTCTACTGTCAACACAGCCATGTCGAGTGTGTTAAAAGAGGTTTTCCTCCACTCTGATGACAGGCGCCTGCTCATGGTGCAAACAGTCAGTTTGCTCTCTATAATAATTACGGGTCCTGACCTTAACCCCGGAAAATGCCTGGAGATATTATTATGTCACAATATGGTGCTTTGTAAAGAGCATCTAATGATTGGAGAGAGAAAAAAGAAAATTAAAAAACATATTTCTTTAAATGTACATATTTCTTTTGAATTTAATCTTTGTTTGCATATTTTTTTCAGAATTTTCTCTTATAATTTCATTCATTCATTTTCAGTTTGACTTCAGTAATGTGTCTGTTCTCTCTCCATCACAGTGTGTAAAAGTAGTATTCTTACTTTGTAATATCACTTTTCTGTTCCCTGGCCTTTGATAGTGGAGGTGTGGGGACATGAACCCCCCGCCCCCCACCCAAAAAAAAAAACAAAGCTTCCTTTCTGGAGTCTTTAACATGATGTCACTGGAACCGTGGCTTTACACACGTGAAGTAAATCCAGATGGGCCTGACTGAGGTTAAATGGCTGCTTTGTGGCGGCGGGTTGTGTGTCTGTGCGTGTGCAAACACTTGGTGGCGGATTTGTGTCCACAGGTTACTATGGAGCCCATAAGTCGCACCTCGGTTCAAAGCCGTGTGGAATTTCTATAGGTTTCACGTCGGGCTCTACAGGCGAGGCTGCGTTTAATTGCGCCGCTCAAGCCAGGGTGTTCAGGACATGATGTTTGGATATGACTCGAGGTTTTTCCACACGCTCCCGCTGCTGCACTTTGAGCTTTACACGTCAGTGTGAAGTTCCCTGAGCGGAGGGAAACAACACTTGGACTGCACCTCAGATCCATGTTTGGACAGCAGCTCTATAAATGGCCAGTGCAATGTAAAGCATCACAACTTCGTCAAGTCTCTTCTTGTCTTTATTATTTTTCATTCACAGGCAAACTTGGTCTGATCAGGAAAAGAAAAGCAAAAATAAGTTTCTCAATATCTGTCAATTCTTGCTGTTTCACTCATGGTTCACACTTCAAAATACACAATCATTGTAGCTTTAAAAGTCCAGTGTGTAAAACTTTCCCTTTTCTATGGAATATAAAATAATCATATGTGTATCATTGCCCGAATGCTTGCTTTGTTGTTTTTTTATTACTCTAGAGGAGCCCTTCATATTTGCGTTCGTGGTTGATCTTCTCTTAGGAGGCCGCCATGTTTGTACAGTAGCCTCGAATGGACAAACCAAACACCTTTTCAGCTTTGATAACAGCCGACGGCTGCGCAAGCTGACGGCTGAGTTGAGGCAACTGTTGCATGCAACTTCACAACTGGGTGTCAATAGATTTTATGCACTGTACCTTTACTGTGCAAGCTCAACATCCGCCCTGTGCATATGTCAAAACATCCCAAAGATTCACAGTTCAGAAAACCATTGCCTTCCATTGCATAGGAATTCTGAGGTAACGGGGAAACATTCAAAACAGCGGGAAAAGGTTCAGGGTTTCTGCCGCAGTGAATTTCACCACATGTCCTTCGCTGTGTTTTCTGTTGGCACAAATGCAAACATTGCATAGCAGCTTAATCTGTTCAAACTCTTATCTCTGACAGTGAAGGCCTTAAAAACACGCCGATGAAAGGACGGAAAAGACAATGATGGAAGTCAAAATAAACTACAGAGAAGCAAACAGGCAGTGTTTCCATCAACTGGTGCCTACAGCTGCAGAGCGGCCAGCCTCTCCACCAGCAGCTTCCTCTTGAATCTCAGCCGACTGGCCTCCCTGATCGCCTGCCACCTCAGCAGGTCGTCCTCGCTGCAGGACGAAGGCACCGAGGGAGCCGTCTGATTGGCCGACTGGCTCTGGTCGAGAAATGCCCCGAGTTTACGGACCAGCATGTCGTCCGTTTTCGGACAGGGCTCTTTCCCGGCCTCGTTCTCTCTATTGGTTCCGTCGCTCGGGGTCAAAGGGCACGGCGGGCAGAGGAGGCGGGCTTTCAGCTCCGGGGGCAGGGTCCACGGCTCCGGGATGGGCATGGGTTTGTAGTTGTCGGGGGCGCCTGAGAGCGGTCGCTGCGCGTGCTGGGTTTTCTCCTTCCGGTACACCACGTCGTCCTGCTCGATGTCGGGGAACTCGCTGTCGTCCGTGCTGCTCTTGTGCTTCTGCTGCGTGACGATGTTCAGTTGCGGCTCGGACGTGAAGAGGCGGCGCCTGCGGTGCAGCTGAGACTTCGCCATGGCCATGTCCGCGTTGGACTGGAAGGCCAGCGTCCGCCTGGCGAACATGTCGTCGTTCCGCAGGTCGGGCAAAAGGCTGGCGTAATCGAAAGGGTCTGGCGGCTCGCGGGGGTCGTGGCGGCCCAGGAGAGGCCACCTCTCGCATTTAACCAGCTTGGGCCCCGAGGTGGGGTCTACCGGAGTGAACACCGGAGGTGGGGGCGGTAAGAGAGGGGGCGGTGGGGGAGTGTGTGGTTGGATGTGAGGACTGCAGGGCGAGCAGAAGGAGAGAAAAGGAAAGGAAGGAGAGGTGATGAGTGGAGGCATGTGAACCCGAGGGAAGAGCAAGAAAAAGGAGGAAAAGATACATCAAGCAGCAATGGTGGAGGTATTTGATTCTAAAAGGTGTTGGATCAAATCAGGATTTTACAAAATAAAACTACGAGGGTCAGTAGAAGCTTGTCAAAGCATGTTAGAAAAACTCGGCTGCGTATTCTATCATTAGTGTATTAGCGGGCAGCTCATCAGAAGTGCAGCCACTTCGAACTCCCCTGCTGTAGAACTTTAAAACATTCCTTCATGGTCACAATCGTGCAGCTGTATCGACCTTTTCCCCCCCACAACGAGGGTGGTGTGAGCCGGGGAGGCCTTGTGTGTGTGGGAGTGAGAGGGAGAGGGGGCGGAGCAGAGCCGAGGACTGACGTCACAGTCCGAGTCGTCTGACGAGGAACTGGACTTCGTAGGGCTACAGCAGGAGTGACGAAAGGGGAAGGAGAAGGAGGAAAGGAGGGACAGAGAAAGAGAAATAAGAATCGAATGCGCAGAACCAATCCGGGACATCACGGTGTGAAGGTTAAAGTGGAGTGCATATGCAGGTATGGCAGCAATTAGGTTTTTTAGGGAGAAGCCTGATTTAGGGTTGGTTGGTTGTGACATGAGGTTCCCCAGATATTCAACTACATGCTGTACTACCACCATTTGGCCACTATGGCTGTTTTGCTTCATGGTTCAAGTCACTTCCTGTGTAAAGTTCTTATCATAGATTCATGTTCTGAGAGGAAACGAGACTCAGAGACTTTAAAAATGGCGGCAGGGAAATCCTGACAGCGCCAACTAGTGGATTGGTGGTGTAGTTAGTGGCTAGCTGGGTTTCGTGTAGCTGCGTGCAACCGTAAATCAGGTCATAAAAAAAAGTTGAAGCAAGAGGCAGAAAATAAATACGATCTGTGCCGTGTGCTCCTGCACCCACACACCTGAAGCCTTGCATCTTCTTATACCAGGGCCTCCTCTGAGAGCCCAGCTTGATCTTCTGAATGTGCACGTCCTCCTCAGGCGTCCAGAACTTGGGCAAGAACTTGTCATAAGTCTCGTGGCCCAGAGGCTGAGGTTTGATACCGAACTTGCGGGTGTAGAGATCATCCTGGACGGGGTCGGCGTAGCCCACCTCGTCGTCCTCCTCCTCCGAGTCGTCGTAAACATCCCCGAACACGCTGTCGTGGCACACGGCCTGGCGGTGGTGCACCCTCACGGCGTCGGGCATGGTTTCCTCACCACCGCCGCTGCTCAGGACAGACAGCCAACCGACACACGGGTCAAAAAAATAGTCTCTCAGTGGCGGCACTGCACGAAAAGTCACACGCAGAGAGAGGAGCACATTCCACCAGCACTTCAAATGAAATGACGCAAGAAAACTGCAAACCAACGCAAGCTCACACAACCAAACTGTGGAGGAGCCAGAATATGATTTGAGGAATTTGTTGCCAGCTCAAATCACTCCTCCAAAGCTCGTGAACGACAGAGGGAGCAAACGAGGACGTGCGGCGGCGGCGAAAACTCAACTCAACACAAGTCAAAACGGAAACCAACAAACTGAGGACGTCAGAGCTGTTAGATGGCGGCACACTACGACCCAACCAGGCATGGTTACGGCTAACCATGCAAACTAAGGGTAAGAGAAGCAATGATGTCATCACGCAGGCAAAGTCACGTGACTTCTCTGACCTGAGGCAGGTCACATTTTGCTGAGCGGTCACAGTGGGCGCCACCGCCCGCCAGGTTCCCTTGCCACCCTCCGCCCCCCTCCCCGCGGCCGGGGGACTGATGGGCAAGGCGAAGTTGGTGGGCGGAGCCGGGGAGGGGCTGTGAAAGCGTCTGCTGGCCAGGTCGTCCAGAACCAGATCGGGGTCGGGGCGGTCTACATCCGATTCGCTGCCGCTGTCGTATTCGTACGCCAACTGCAGCTCGGCGGCGGCCGAGGCGCCCTGCGGAGGTTGGCTGTTTCCGAAGTTGTCGGAGGAAAGAGCGGTTTCGCTGGGGTCGTTGCAAACGACACCGTCCAGCATTTGGAGACAACACAACAGCAGCACAAACAACAATAACGAGAGAGCGGAGTCAAACACTGAGCCGAGAATTCAAGAGTCAACTCTGGAATTAGAAGAACCCATCAACACTTTCGTTGCTGCTGTAAAGGGAAAGTTGACGATAGAACTTTTCAAACTCTTCACTGTTGACGTACCTTGTGAGCGTGCCGTCCTCCTCGGTGTAGATGGGGTTGGCCCAGCTGCGTCGGCTGTCCTCGTTGCGCTCGGCCCGCTTCTTCCTCAGCGGAGCGGGCACGTAACCCGAGGGTTTGTCCTTAGTGGGCAGGAACTGGTTGAACTGGGTGTTGGTCTTGGGGGTGATGACGAGCGAGCGGCGGTAGCTCAGGCCGTCCTTGTTCTCGGCCATCCTGAAGCCGGAGTCAGCCTCGGTGTCGCTGCAACAACCTGGCGGGGGACGGAGGACAAACATGAGTGAAGGCAGGTGTTGATGGACGAGGAGGAGGAGGAGGAGGAGGAGGAGGAGGAGGGAGGACGATAAATGTCGGGCGGAGCGGAAAGGACAAACAAGGTGAAAGAAGACGAGGGGAGAGTGGTGAAGGAGAGTGTTGTGTTCTGGTGCGACTTTGAAGGAGTAACAGAAGGGTGCAGGGGCGGGGAGAGGTGGCCTCCTCATTTACAAGCCGGTGTGGATGACTGTGGAATGTCTCACTGGTCCCTCTCTCTCTCTTTCTCTCTCTCTCTCCCTCCCTCCCTCTCTCTCTCTCTCTCTCTCTTTATGGGGTCGGACTCCTCCGAGTTCACAGCTACAGTGAACTATAACTCTGTCATGTAACACAAGCAGCTGTCAGTGCTCGTGTTCCATCTCAAGAGAATTCTCACCGAGCATTTTACCTTTGGCCGCCACTAGAGGGCGTCAGGTGTTTGTTTTCTTTGATGGGAGGTAACTTGCTTGGCCCTGGTGCAGCACATCCACCCTGTTCAAATATTTGAAGTTCTAGACGGACCAACTGGGTCATAAATATTGACGCATAAATATGATTTGAGAGGACGAACGCTTTGATGACAAAAGGCTGACAGGGCGTGGGAAGCAACAATACTAAAGCTACAACTACTTAAGTAAGTTAGCAGAAGAATTAGTCTTGTACACAATTGTTTTTACGCCTCTGAGCAGATGGACCAGATGTTTCTGAACCCACTCACTAAGACATTGATCATCTTTTTACCTTTCTAACCATTGTGGATCAACCATGGCGTCCTAAATGTGCACGGAACAACAACTTGGACGAGGTCTAGGACTCTGTGGAGCTGATTGTTACCATGGGAACCCGCCTCCTCATACATAGTTCATGGTTATTAACGTGCAAACAGCTGGAGGATGAATGAGCATCACAGTGCCACATCATTAATGGAAATGGGAGTTTGCACAATTCACCTTGGTCTTGTGTTCCCATCGACACCAGTTAGAGTAAGAAACCTTTAAAGATGGCGGAGACACCTGGATGTTGAGCTCCCATTGGTTGCAGGGTCATTTGACCCTTGACATTTGACATGACCGTCTCCTTACCCTCACTGCTGCCTTTAAGTGTGGTGTCGGATGAGATGCTGTGAGGACGGGAGCCCAGAGAGTCCAAACTGTCCAGGGAGTCGTCTCTCCTGTGTCCACCTCCTCCTCCTCCTCCTCCTCCTCCTCCTCTCGGTTGACAGAGCTCCTCTCGCTCCGAGTACCAGCTGTCTCCGAAACCACTGTCTCTGACGCTGCCGGCTTTCGGACCGCTCGACTCCTGCAGGGCCTTTAAACAACACAAAAACAAACACAGACGGATAATGAGGTGTCAATTAAAGTATTAAGCGTGCGCAAGGGAGCTCGCCCGGGTAGACTCCAAACAGTCTCTCCCTCAGACGCAGATACTGTAAACATATTTTTCTTTAGGGGCTATAGGGAAGGAATGGCATGCTGCAATCTAAAAAGGCATGAGTCTTTTCACTCTCACAATCCTCGCAGCCACGATGACTGTGTTTACTGCAGGAGAAGAATGTCATTTGCACATAAACACTCGACCAGCGTGGCTGTAAACAGGCCGAAACTTGTCAGCCACAACAAAGGAAAAATCATTTTCACATCTGTAATCCACGCAATCCCCTCCAGACATCACAAGTCCAAAAAACTAAACCCTGCCACTGAACTTAACCATAGCGACATGTACAAAGAGCAACTGAAACCAAAAAGAAGTCGGAGGATGAATTATGGGCGGCTTGTTCTCCACTGGCGATAAATCTGTGTGAAAGCAAAGTGTCAAATTCAACGCTGGCATGAGCAGCCGGGGGCGAGGAAACGCGTGGCCTCGAGAAAAGACGTGGTTACCTTTCACACGCACTGCGCCGTAAACAAGATTAAAATAGCCGAGTCGGGGGTTCGGGGTCATTTATGACTTAACCTGACCGGTGTCCGGCCCCCGGCCCGGCGATCACGCTCATTCCTCCGCCCGCATAGTCCACATACCAGGAAGGATACAGAAATACATGCACTGTGCTGGTGAAAGAGGATTTAATTCATTCAAGCTATTTCTGGTTTTCTGGAGGAAGGGAAAAAATTAAGCCTTTGTTTCATGACAGCCGGGATAAGCCAGCTCAACGTGCAGGGGGGTGGGGGTTTACCTTGTAGAGCGCTGTGCCCAGTAATCCCTCGAACGCCTTGAAGTTCAGGTGAGGTCCATCGTACGAGCGGTCGCACTGAGCTCTTCTGCCGAGCCAGAAGATGGTGATCAACACCTACAGAGGGGAGACGACAGGGATTCACATATTGGAACCCGTGTGTGTGTGTGTGTGTGTGTGTGTGTGTGTGTGTGTGTGTGTTCCGTGCAGGGCTAACAGCAGCTGATTGTTATGAGCAGTAACCTCCGACACTGGGGTCAGATCACCCAGAGCTGCCGCTCTTGTTTCCAGGCTCATCCAGAAAACTCTGCTGCTGCTGCTGTGTTTATTATCAGGTGGGAGCAGGGAGACGTAACACAACCATGCTGGTCCCCGATCACACATGGGACCATTCAAACCCACGCGTCAGCTCTGTGGGGTCATGACATGCAAGTGATCTTGCATGTCATGACCCACTCAGGTGCAGAAATGAGCCTTTAAACTGAAAGTGACTTGGGCTAACTTTGTATCTTAACGTAATTATTTCCTTTTTTTCCCAACACCTAATTTCAGTTATACATCGTACCTTAGGTGTTGAATTTAATTTCTACAGTTTAAGTGCAGTCTTTTTTTAATTTCAAGTGCATATTGTTGCTTGAATAGTCCCGACTGATTTCCTGAAAGGAAGTTACTCGCAAACGGATAATGACGAAAATTATGTTCGTCATCTAAAATGCTTCAATCCAACAAAAATGGATAAAGCTATTGCTTTTCAATTTTGGGGGCTTGTATTAGGTGTTTCTCTCCATAAACTCACTCAAATTGAGTTATTTGTAGAATATAAAAACAATTCAAAAGTGCAAGACTTCAATGTGTTCATTAAATAAAGGTTTTGTAGGCAAGTTTGGGGGTTGCTGAATGTAAATAATATACCACTGCAAAACCCTGAGTCATAATAAAAAATGTCAGTATAACATTAATACGTGATGTTTTACACTGTTAAAGGCAGCAGCTAAATTCTGTTTGTGGTCTGATCTGTCCTGAGCACCAGACCAGAAAGTCACGCGGCAGCAAAATAAAAACAAACAAACAAAGACATGTTTGATATTTGTAGGGACTCACATTTTTCAGCCTCCGGTCGGTCTCTTGATGCCTGTGAGAGACGGAGCAGGAAAGAGATAATGCGAGTGAATGGGAGGAAACGACAATAAAAGAAAGAACACAGGGCACTGGTACTGTCTTTGTGTGTGTGTGTGTGTGTGTGTGTGTGTGTCTGTGTGTGTGTGTGTGTGGGGGGGGTCTGTGTGTTAGAGGCATTGAAAGAGCTGGAAACTGAGAGCACAATCCAGACAGTCATGCTCTCTCTCACACAGCACAGCAGCACAAAGGCAGAGGGCAATAACAAATCCGCATTTTATACTAACAACAAAAAGGTGCGATTGTACTTCTTTTGTATCACCTGACTGTAAAACTGTAACGAGGCTCCGACACACCTTCAGTCAATTTCCCGTCGACCCGGGAAGTCACTAAATCACTCTTCCTGGATCCGCGTCACCTCGCCCCTGCTCCACAGAAACCAAACAATGCCCCTCTAGTCTCAACCTGCCACCTATAGGTGTGAGAAGAGTGATCTATAAAGAGTGATAAACAGCCTATACAGTAACCTCGGCCGTGACAGGGAGGAGGAGGAGGAGGAGGAAGAGGAAGATATATATCGTTTGTTTCACCTCCTCTTGCACATTCCTGCTCTCCTGCCGACATTTAATAACCCGCACACGCAACTCGACCCGCCGACACTTCGATTTCGTACGTGTCTGTCACCTCGGGCGCGGCAGCTGGAGCACCTGCTGGGGCTCCGGTGCATGTACACCAGGGGGTGGGCGCACCACTACTATATGACCACCTGCCAATCACCCAGTCACATGCCTGTTGGGGCTAACATACATGAAGGCATGTTTACACGCCCAGAGTGTGGAAATCAATTCAGATGGTATCATTGCCAAAAATGTCATATGACATCATCAAGGTATAAGTGTGTAGGATTAGGTGACATCTAGTGGTGACGTTGCAGCGGAATACCCACCTATGGTGGCATGTATTTAGTATCAACACTCAAAAAGTGCTAAATTTGTCCATTGTGGGCTATTGTAGTGACATGGCAGTATAACATGGCCGCCTCCATAGAGAGGGCCTGCTCCTGATGTACGTATAAAAGGCTCATTCTAAGCAAATCCAAACAATCCAACGATTATACACTCACAAAAACATCAGATAAACCATCTTATATTCAATATTAGTATCTACATATAGATATTCAAATCATTTCTCATTAATCTTACACACTGGACCTTGAATGGCGTTTTGATAATTACCTAATGTAAGCTTTGTTTTTTATTTCAGGCTCCCAAACACTGGCGCTAAAGAAGGCCTGTCATGTCTGAGGCACAACAGTCTAAGGTGACACTCTTTAACATCGCCACTAGGTGTCACTCAATCAATCAATCAACCTGAACCTTTCAATCATGAGCTCGGCTTCTATAAAGAAAAATAAAATCGGTATGAGTTGTTCCTGCTCAGACCTCCCACACAGGAGACCAGGCCATGTTTATGAGTCATTTGGAGTTTCATCAGGTTTTACGGGATTCTGCCTGTCACTCCAGCCTTATCTGTGTGTGGGCGCACGGTGGAATGAACTTATTGCAACAACTTCTCATGTGTGGCCGTTGTAAAAAGTTCAATCGAAAGTAAGATGATCAAAAAAAGACTCCTTTAAATCTACCCTCCCATCTGTCCGCTCATAACATCATTTACTTAATTAATTTTTAGAATTGACTTCTTAACCTGTTCGTAAGTAGTCACGACAGCTTCCAGTCTCATGCGTCTTTCTCACGGCGGCCATTTTGACATGATCTAGTAGGTAAACACAGGCGTCTCTGATCTCTTTTGAATCAGGGGTGTCCAACTCGTTTTAGTTCAGGGGCCACGTACGACCCGATTTAACCTGATGTGGGCCGGACACCGCTCCATCAGTCACTCACATCGAACCAGAGACACCTTCCCCCTCCTCTTCTTCCCTCCAACTCACCAATTCCAACTTGCACAGGCGCCCCCTAGTGCCCCGGCATAGTCAGTGCAGGTCAATAAACCGGCATCTCAATATCATTTTCACATTTTTTCACAAAGTTATCTCGCGGGCCAGATCGGAGCCTATGGTGGGCCGGTTCTGGCCCACGGGCCCTATGTTTAACACCCCTGCTTTAAAAAGGTACCTGCAGATTAACATCAACCACATCAGCTGCCATCCCATGTCCAATATCCACAGTAAAAATGTTCCATAATGTCATTGAGCAATTCTTCAGATGAAAATACTTTCGTTTTTTTTTTTTTGTACTATGCACCGACTTTCACGTGTTTGGACCATTTGTACACATTCAAATGTTATGGAGCGTTTTTGATGTTTTCTTTCCGCCACCTGACAAATATGATTTCAACAGCTCATTTTTAGCTGCGATCTGACAGCTAGTTGCTAAATGCGTGTGCTCGTGTGTGTGTATGGTTTACTGCTGTGCAGGTGGTGCACGGTGGAATTTCAGACTCTCTGAGTTCAAGGAAAACAGCTGCAAGCTCCAAACTCAATGCACATGAGAAGAGTGAGGGTGAAACACGGAACAAGTCTCCACTGAGCTGCAGGTTTTGTGGATAACTCTCCGCAGGACGATCACTGCGAGCAAATGTTTTCATTTTTAAACACTCGGTGGTAACACTTCATGTGCTTTGTGGAAAATGGCCTTTAAACCTCTCTGCTGGTAAATGAGCTGAGCTCCTCCACACTGTATAAGATGGGAAGTGGATCAACTTTCCCCACCAGGATCTGCGTCACCTCTCACCAGGGGTTTCCAACACTTTAATTCCCCAGTGGTTATATTAAAAAAAAAAAAAGATAAAAAAAATAAATGAAATGGGCGTTTACCATTTTGGTACATTACAAATTTATGGACCCAATAAAAGCAGCAGCAGAGGGGGAAAAATGCCCTCTCTCTCTTGTGTGGCTTGGAACAAGTTCACCACGTCTTAAGATTATAGCAGCGGTGGCCAGTTCCAGAAAATAAGCTGAGCCATGAACCATAACTACCATCACTTTCTCTCTCTCTCTCTCTCTCTCTCTCTCTCTCTCTCTCTCTCTCTCTCTCTCTTTGTCTCTCTCTCCCTTTCAGCTTCGCAGGTCCATAACTCCCCTCTCTCTCTCTCTCTCTCTCTCTCTCTCTCTCTCTCTCTCTCTCTCTCTCTCTCTCTCTCTCTCTCTCAATGCTGATTTGTGGCTCAGGGTAATAGCTGAACAGACGAGAAAATAAAAAGGGCTATATTCAGGCCTGGCGGTGCCGCGGGACGTTACTGTAGACGCTTTGGAATCAGCTGAGAGCTCATATGATGGAGGGAACGTCAGCGTCCAGACACGAGCTCTTTGCAGAGAGAGCAGGTTAGGAAATGTTTATTTGAAGAACAAATGGAATAATCATTTTGACATTTGAATAGTCTCCTAACTGTGACTGGGCAGATTCTCTTTTGACATTTACGAACACACACACACACACACATGCAGTTCACTTAAGGTTGAACAGGTTCATAGTCTGTTTACACCGGAGAGGTATTAGAGCCTCGGTGTACATAGTTATGTAAAGTTTTAGATCCTGCACATTTACTACTTCATCATTACAAATAAAAGATCATCTTATGTTACGTCAACTCATTTTACCTTATCTTATCACACCATTTTTGTATTGTTGTATCATGTCTTATTGCATGGTATGGTAAGGTATGATATCTTATGTATCTTACCTTATGGGTATGGAGAGGTACACAACTAATGACATATTTTCAAAAAAACACATGATTTCTAATGGTAATGTCTCAAATGGCATCATATATTATGGTATTGTCTTATCCTATTAATGAACCAAAAACTTAATATCACCTCACCCTCTATAGTGTATATAATGAAACATTTCTACACGTGGCTATTCCCCTCTATTTAGCGCTAGTTTTTCATAAACACCACAGCAAACTATTTACATATTCATTTAAAAGCTTTCATGATAGAGTTTTGATGTTGCATCCATTCGTCATGAGTTCCAACTCCTTAGAATGACCCGGTGAGGTGATGTGTTGTACAGTAAGTGTACAGTAACCTCTGACGGTGAAATCCTCCAACTTGACAAATGAACAAGACGTCCACCAAACATCCATCTCAGCTTTTCTCCTCCACCTCCACATGTTGACACAGACTTTCACTTCCTCGCACTATTACAGAGGTCAAAGGTCGAGAGAGGACCAATCCTCCTCCAGACAGCCAGACAGTGATAAACCCCCCCCGTTACCTTCCGGTGGAAATGCAAAGGCACCGCACATGAGGTTAATGCACCTCATTTAAAAAAAACTGAAGCTACTTCACTTTTTCATTGAAAAAAACATCTTTCCCAACTGCCGAATTTGCATATGTCGAGCGAAATGTTGCCAACGCAAACCAGAGTCCATTAGAAAGTCAGAAAACATGAGGCGCCATTCAAATGTTAGACAAATAACTTATTAATAATGTTCCTCTGCCACCACAGAGGCAAAAACTAGGTTTGGAACCATAGCGAGAAACAAAAGATGTATGTAAATGAATGAACCCTCATTCGGAGTAACAGTCAGAATCGTACCTCTGCAATGGCGGTCATGTGTTCCTCCTGCACTCTGAGACCGCAGAAATAAAAAATCCTTCATCTACTCTTGCACGATTTTAAAAAATGACTTCAGCTCACAGTCCGAGTGGAGACAGAGAGTGTCGGGCATCATTGTGCCAGACACTGCAGCCTCTGTGAGGGTGAGGCTGGCATTTCCCTCTCCAACTCATCCACACAGCACAACTATAACCCTTGTGCTGCTCTTCTTTTTTTTATTTTTTTTATTTTATTTTTTTTACAGCTAGAAACTTTATTGTCTTTGTGCCATCACTGAGTTATTTGCCCATGGTTCCAAAAGCAGTGTGACCGAGGTGGAGTCAGTTTATCAAAAGATGGAACCAGAATGTTCAGTGCCGACTCGGTGAATCACACCCCAAAAGCTAACAAACACACACACACACACACACACACACACACACACACACACACACACACGGGTCGGGCAGTTTGCTGTTCTCCTCCCTTGTGTTAATTCATTAACATTACAATATGCACGAGGCGAGAGGTGAATCGTATCTGGATGTTGAATAAATGCTGATAAGAGCCTGTGTAGTCCGTCCAAATTTCTCCGGGAATGTGCACATTCCTTCAGGTAGTTCAAACATTTGCTTTGATCTGCTGCCAAGGATGCGATTACATAATCCACATCATGAAATCACCTCTCATAACCACTCCTCGTTCCCTATTGTTGCACAGGGGGGTCACTGACATTCCTCATAGGACATTTTTTGATGTACATGCCTGTATTGGGAGGTGTCTTTTCTTTTTTCTTTTTTTTTTTTAAGAGAACCGCCGAGTCCCACGTCAATAATTTGCTAAATCAAACGACAGCGACGGGTCAGACTTTGGACTCGTCTCTGCGGGGGGGGATTACGTGTTCTGTCTATGTTCTGTCAGTTTGTGGAGATCACGCCGGGGGAGGTAAATACACTGTTTCTTTAGAGAATAAAAGTAAATAGAGGATCTGCATTCAAAACTGTACTCATTTAGAACCAATTCACTTTTTTACATCAAAGAAATGTGGATTTATCGAGCTGGCAATGAAAACTGAAAGCTATTTGATTTAGAGCAGGCAAAACACGCAGTGCAAAGAGACTCGAAAAAGATAAAAGCGAAGCGATAAAAACAAACAGCTGTCTGTACTTAAAATGTCATCGCTTCGGATACTGACACTAAAAAACAATCCAAAGGTTAAATGACTTCAAAATAATGAGATGTGTCATGAAATAATTAATGAGTCATTAAATGATCTAATCAGTCATGAAATAATTTCATTGCAGAAGTTTTGGATATATTTACTGTGTGTCCTATGCGTGTATATAAGTTTCAAGTTTACTTCTTTTTTTTCCGACTATCAGATATACAATATCTTCTTATCTTCCTACTATTAATAACGAGATGTTGATATTTACTGTATATCATAAAATATTGATATATCTATGAATTCCACTTTTGTGTACTATTTAACATTCAGCCGATATGTCTACACGTTTAAATCTGTGATTAAGTGTAATACGTTTTCATGTATTATTTATTATACTATATTGGCCTGTGGGTTTGTTTGTGAACATCATTGCAGCAAAACGACTGCTCTGTTTTCAATGAAACTTGGTGTCGGGATGCGATATAAGTCGGGAAAGAACCCATAACATTTTGGTGTGGATCCAGAAAGTTCTTCTCTCTCACTCTGTGACATAGTGATAGAGCTCCTTTCAACGGTTTCATTGTTTTCAAAGGATCTTATTGACGAGACTAAGGCATGTTTAAAGAGCTCATATTGACGAGTGTGTGTAGCTTGATTAATGGGGAGTGTTGAGCCTTGGTGGAGGTGCTGTATGTGTGCGCCACATGGTGCCATTGTACTAGAGTCAACAATCTTTCTCAAGTTTCCACTACTGTTCAGATTGAACTCGCCCTCTGACTCCGACACCACCTCTGTTGTACGAATCCTTTCATTGCCTGATATGTGCAGTAACTCCTCTCACACCTACAGCCATTCACAGCAAGTATGAGGAAGATAAGTCTGAGTCGCTTCGCGTCGCCAACGCACTGAACAAGCACCACAGCTCCTTAGCAACAGCGGGACGGTGTGATGTGTAACAGTGCATCATAATGACGTGCGTAATATCCGCCACAAGTCACATTTAGCGAGTTCTCTCAGTGACGAATGGCTTCGTTCTGAGAGGTCAAGTGTAAAGCAATCCGGCCGACATTTAATGTCGCCGGGCACGAACCAGCGTCGCGGTTCTGCTCCGAGCCGGAGTCCGGGCTCCTGAGTGGCGTTTTAAGGGTGTGTGGAATGAAACCCAAGCCTTAAAGTTGCCTCATTTCCTGACCAGTCCTTTAGAAACGCAGAGTGCCAGTGAATCACTGATGATGATGATGATGATGATGATGATTCACATTCAGTCTGGTCAGTGTTACACCTCCGGGGAGTGTGTGTGTGCGACACGTGAGAGCCGTGTGTGTGTGTGTGCGATGTATCTGCGCGTCTCTGTGACAACAGTCGAGCCACGCCACATGACAAATGCGATACTGAGGGTTCGCACGCAGCGATAAAACGCCTTTATCGCCGAGCGGCTTTCACAACGTGAAGCAATCGAGCCGTGTGCGGCGCAGATGGCGGTTGGAACCAATACAGCGACAATTACAGAGCTCAAAGGTCAGAGCAGACATTCAATAATCTTTTATGGCTGTTGAAACAACACGGGCCTGTTTGAATGAAGTCGTGCTCTCGCCGCACGTAGCTGCAAATATTTCAAACCACAAGTATCGAGCGCCGACGGTGACATTCAGGCGATGATCGATAAAACTCATCAAGCCTAAACCAACCGCCATGATGCCCCGCCATGTTTTCACAGTAGCCCAAAATGGACAAACCTTTATGAATTTTCACTTTAACTGAAAACTCCGGCAGAACGCACAGGCGAGCCTGTATTAAACTTGCAACTTCATCCTCAAGTTGCGACTAATCTACTAATCTACACACGGTCCCTTTAATGTGGCTCCATAAGACAAAAGCTAATAATAGTTCACGTGAAGAGCAGCAGCAGCAGCAGCAGCAGCAGCAGCAGCAGCAGCAGCAGCAGCAGCAGCAGCAGGATGAGAGCGTCTCTGCTGCTGAACTACAGAACAGAGAAGCTGAGCGAAGCACCTGTCAGACAGGGTTTAAAGGGAGTGGCAGTTGGAAACACACCAGGGGCAAAGACAGCTGATAGAAACGACTCTCTCTCTCTCTCTCTCTCTCTCTCTCTCTCTCTCTCTCTCTCTCTCTCTCTCTTCATTTGCCTCCCCTCTGATAAGTAACAGTGGAAAACTCCCACTGGCTGCAGCCTTGTGTGGGGGCTCTATCCCCTCCTGTTCCTCTCTCCCTGTTGCTGTGTCATCTACCATTTCGAAAGCACGGCAACCATGTAACTGTGGCCGCTGACACAAATACCACCACCATTTTTTTTTTTTCATCCGGTGAAGCCAAACGATGCAAAACTATGAAAACAAGCCGCCAGCTGAAACGTGTGCGTGTGAACACACATTTTAGGTGAGCGCCTCCGCCTGCGCAGTAAAAGTCAGGTATGTTGAGTATGAAGTGAGCGGCATCCTTCATGTGTCCCCCATGTGACACCAGGCAAATACCAAAAACAGTTAAACCATAATAAGCTGAAGTTCTGCAAACAGAAAGAAACAACAGCAGCAGCAGCAGCAGCAGCAGCAGCAGCAGCGCTGCTGCCTCAGGCTCCAGACACACACGC
>JAFBJT010109219.1:69528-85458 GCA_016785325.1 Chascanopsetta lugubris
GCCTCCAGAGGACAGAGATCATCCTGAAACCATGTGACCTGCTCAGAGTCCTCTGTCCTCTGTCTTCACTCAGCTGCAGAGGATCCACCGACGGCTGCAGCAGCTGCTTCTCACTCAGACCTGCAGGACAACACTCACACACTTCAGAGGATTTACAACACATCCCTTCAATTTAGTTTCATTTACAGCAGCATTTACAAACCTACGGTGTGAAAAATAAACGGTCAGAGCTCCTTTGATGATGTTAGAACAGAGAATTTCACCTTTTATCTGAAGCTAAATTCACTGTCAAAATGATACGTTTCACTTTCTATTTGTCCAGTTGGTCAGAGACAAAAAAGAATAATATTTCTCCTCAAATAATAAATGACACTCACACACCTGTCAGGGAGTCTTCATCCTCCTCAGCTGTTGTGATTTTGGAGTCACAGGAGCACACCTGGTTGTAGGCGACGCCCCCTATGACAGTGCAGGTGACTTCCTCCAAGTTGGCTCCGCCCATGTTGAGCTGGATGCCCTCTGACGCCAGGGCCTCGTAACTGGGACCAGTGATGATGATTAACTGGGGAAGACAATGAAAATGAAACAAACAAACAAACAAACAAAGAGTATTTGAAGATCTCTGCTCCGTCACACACCTGTGAACCCTCCAGCGCCGACCTCTGGTCAGGAAGTTCACAGCTGGTCACCACGGTCTGCAGAGTCCCGGGGTCAAAGAGGTCACTCTGCTCCTGCACCTGCATGGGAGGCGGGAGGGGCGGGACCGCGAGCGCCGGCGCCGGAGCGCCCGCCTCCTCCGAGCCGCCCAGACCACGTGACGGCGCCGAGTCCTCGTCCAACTTCTCCTCTTTATCGCACGTCGTCATGGCAACGCAGGAATAATTAGGTGGTATAGTCCTGATTTTCTCCTCCCCCCCTCCCCCTCCATTGTCCCTGCCTCGCCTCACATCCTCAGACTCCTCTTCAGAGGACAGGGCGTGACATGCAGCAGCAGCAGCAGCAGCAGAGGGGGAGGAGTTATGCTGTTGCTCCAGCTCCACCTCCCACACAGGCTGACCCGCCTCCAGAGCCTCCGGGGGGGAGGAGCCCCGGGTGGCGGCCTGAGGGTTCAGAGCATCTCGGACTGGGCTGAAGGTCGATGGCTGGATTTCAGACACGTCTATAAAAAAAGACAGATCATGACTCAGCAACTTCTCCACTTCTAACATGACCTGAGGGAGTCGATCTGCACCTTTGTCCGTCTCCTCCCTCTGACTCCGGCTCACGGAGACATCCGTCTTCTCCCGGTCCTCCTCCCCGAACACCTCCTCCCCCTCCTCCCCCTCCGCCTCAGACTCACTAGCCTCGCTCGGTGGCGAGTGGAGGTACTGCACGAAGGAGTGGCTGGAGTCGCACTGCCAGATGGCGGCGGTGGAGAAGTGGGGCTGAGGCTGCAGAGCCCTGAGCTGAGGCTCGTGGGGGCAGGAGTGGGAATGCTCCTGGTACCATGACACCAGACTCTGGAGCGTGGACACGCGCTCCTTCAAGGCTGGAACGAGATCATGTGACACCAGGCCGAGGGACATCTCCAGGTTGAGGTTCAACACAATCTATTCATCGTTGGTATTGATCGAGAGATGCACCTCCACGCTATTATTGACCTATTGATGACATCACTCACCTTTCCTCTGTTTCACCGCGGCTTCAGGTCTGATCTTCTTCCTGTTAATCATCATCACATCGTATGAATCAGTCAGGAAGAGGAAATGGACAAAGGTCTCAAAACAAAGACAGTGTACCTCAAAACAATGGCCCAGTGATACAAAATATTGCATAAATATTACAAAAATAATACCTGAGTGGCTGAAAGTAGTCAATCAAAATAAATCATAATCATTTTCAGAGGGTATATAATTCAAAATGACTTTAAAATGAAGGACATTATGTCTAGGAATAATGACATCATACTTCTACATGACACTGTTTTAACTCAGAGGACACATCCCATAATTTACATCCATTCTTCCATCATCCTGACTGAAGCATCAAACAACAGGGCTGCTGTGTCCACACTGGTGCAGAGGTGCCGGTGGGTACATTTGAATCCCCCTGTTAGACAGGAAGCCCCGGGTCCTGTCACTTCCGGACAGGGACCCCCGGGTCCTGTCACTTGCCTCCTTCCTCCCGCCATATCCAAAGCAAACCGGGGCGTCACGGTGTGTAAATCAAGCACCCACCCGCAGTACTTCTGCTGGTACTTGTCTCCGTAGGTGGAGTTGAGGAGGATCAGATACTCCGCCAGTCCGGCGTCACTCAGACTGGTCCGTCTGCGGAGCTCGCTCCACAGCTTGTGGGACTCCCCCAGGTACACCCGCCGAACGTCGTACTTCTTCCGGGACTCGAGGCGCCTCTGGGCCCGGTCTGAGTCCGTGAGCCGGGGCCTCCCTCTGCAGCGCCTCAGGGCGCCTTTGCCCTGGTCCCCGGTCCGGTCGAAGTCCAGGGGAACCCCCGTATCTGTCAGGTTATGCGCCATCTTGGCCCCAACAGCTGATGTTGTGATTGTCTGACGTCCCGGAAGTTGTAGGACAGGCAACCGGAAGTAGCTGAAAAGACGACTTTTAAAATCATTTCCGCCCACCGCGGGGACAAGTTGACTTTGCTGAAGGATGAACATACATGTTGGTCGCATGTTGAAATGAACATGTGTCAGGAAACATGGGAGAAGTGTGATCTTTGACCGCCGGTATCCGCTGCGGAACCTTCAATAACAAAGTTATTTCCGCACGGACCCAAAGAGCCCGAACACCGCGGTGCCACAGGAAAACAAACACCGGCAAGTTGAGAATGAACGTCATCGTCAGTGATTTCCTCAATTAAAATGTGTTTTATGTGAGATTCAAACATGGCGGACGTGTTCGATCTGGTGTTTAAGACTTTTACGGGTCACCCGGAGCTCACAGCGGCTCCTCCCTCACCTCTGAGCCGCAGCAGCAGCAGCAGCAGCAGCAGCAGCAGCAGTGTCCTGGTGGTGGGGGAGCGCAGCCTCAGCCGCTCCGTGCTGCTGTTAGCGGCCGTGACAGCGGCCTCTCAGCTCGGCCTCAGGGTGCTCTTCTTCAGCCGCTCTCAGATCCAGAGTCTCCCGAAGACTCTGCACAAACGAGCCCCGGGTCTGAGCCCGGAGAGTCTGAAGGTACAATCTCTTTCTTCGGACCAACGAGATTTCAACGTGTAGTTGTATTATTGTTGAGACATGGTACAGTTCAAGATTTAACCAAAGAGCAGGTAAAAATATAATAATGATATTTATTGTTGTTATTGTTGCTATTCATTTTTTATTATACATTTTTGAAGACTATAAAATATTTGATGGTCAATGTCTCAGTGACATAATAATGACTTTACTTCTTCCTGTCTGATACGAAATGAAACGCTTGTGATTTTTGACTGTAATCAATCATAATGGATTAAATTGATTAGTTCCAGATGAAATCCCCTCCATCACTGAGGTCTCTTTGTTTTTCTCAAAGTTGATCCGCTTCATTTACCCCCGGACGGTGGAGGAGCTGCTCCTGCAGGTGGCCAGTCTCCACGAGTCGGTCAACACGTCTCCCAGCCCTCCCTCCCTGGTCGTGGTGGACGGGCTGGACGCCTTCCTGTCCGGGCCTCGCGGCGACAGCGCCAGTGAGTTTCACTCAGGTGCGCTGTCGCGTGCCGCCCACCTGGCGGCGCTGCTCTGCGACACCGCTGCTTTCCTCACTCATGTCCTGCAGCAGAAGTCGTCCGGCGCAGGTCACTGCAGAATCATCACCTCCTTTCAGCCGGAGCCGGAATCCGGACGAGCCGGAGCCAAGTCGCCGTCCGCCTCGGACCCGGTCCTGGACGTCCTGGATCGGTACTTCCTGCTTCGCTGCACTCTGGACCTGGACAGAGGACAGGAAGCCACGGCAGCTGGACTCCAGCAGCTGTGGCACGTTTACCTGTCTGGAAGAGGAATCACAGAGGACAGAGAGGACGGAGAGGACGGAGAGGATGGACAGGACGGACAGGATGGACAGGACAGACAGGATGGACAGGACAGAGAGGACAGACAGGATGGACAGGACGGAGAGGACAGACAGGACGGAGAGGACGGACAGGACAGACAGGACAGACAGGACGGACAGGACGGAGAGGACAGACAGGACGGACAGGACGGACAGGACAGACAGGACAGACAGGACAGAGAGGACAGACAGGACAGAGAGGACAGAGAGGACAGACAGGATGGACAGGACGGAGAGGACGGACAGGACGGACAGGACGGACAGGACGGAGCCGGTGTGGCTCAGGAGTGGAAGCTGCTGATTTCCCCTGATGGTTTGATGGAGTTTAAGGTGGTTTGAAATCGGCCAATCAGGGACCGGAGCGGTGGAGGGATCCACACAAAGACAGTTTGTTTTCTCAGGGATGTTTTTTTTTTTTTTACGTCAGATCTTTATGTATTTCTATTCATTTAATTTGACATTTCTCCTCATTTATTTGACTGTCGTTGTTGTGTGGATTCAGTGTCATGAAATAAAATCTGATGTTCAGCTTTTTGCAAATTATTCCAGGGAACCAAATTAGGATGTAAAACATTTAATAATAAATTGAAGTCACACAATTTTGTCAAACATTTGTATTAAATCTTACACAGGAAAATGGTCAAAATACACTGAATATTATGGAAAACATATTGTTACGTATATCACTGTCTAGACTGATGAATGAATGAATAGTGGGTGATATCATAATCAATGGCATTTACATGTTGAAATAGACTTAAAGTAAGATTATTATGGAAAATAAAAAAATGTCATGGCAAAGAGAGAAATACATTTCAAATGTTAAAGGAGTGTTTTTTTACTTCCTCGTGGGTAAAATATAATTAGAACTAAAAACATTCATATCAAACTGAAAATCAGTCAGTTTTATATTAGTAAGAATTCATCATTTTTCTGAGTCTTTGCACATGTTAGTACACATTAGAAAGAATAACTAGAATTATTATGTTCAACTTTTAGATTAGTAACAATTTCAGATAGAAACTATCTTTCCAAAGCCACAAAAACAAAGATGCATAAAAGTCACGATATTATTCATTTTGTTTAGGTTTGTGTCAGATGCTTTGAGGTGTCGTGCTCACTCTCGTCTGTAGGAGGCAGCACTGACCCGCAAAAGAGTTCGGTACCGACGACAGTTCCCTGACAATGCACCGACCTCACACCTTCCTTCTGTTGTGTTTGTTCAGGGTTCTGTGTTTTAAGAACAACCTGCTTCGATCGTCTGCTGAAGAACTGTGATCAAAGACAAATAAAAAGAATGATGATATTTACAAATACAGTTTGATCAGGTCTGGAAGTGACTCTGATTTAAGCTGCCTGCTCTGAGAGAGAGCGTTACACCCAAGCTGGAAATGAAAGGAAACATTATTCTATTATTTACAAAACTAATCCCACGAAGGAAGCAAAATGAAGAATCTGATTTTTCAGAGAAATCATATCATGGTAGATGATGTCGATCCAATCTGAAGTATTACTTTGTCGAGTACTTTGTAGAATAAACCAATAAATACCCGCTAATATGCTCAAACAGCATTATTGTTCTTATCCTTAAATCTGTTTTGCTTATTAAAGTTTCTTTCATCTCCGAGACTTCTGTCACTTCAGTTAATAGTTTTTGTTATATATGAATTGTTTTTGTTTAGATTTATTATATTAATACACATTTCAGTTCAATTTTAAAATACTTATGTTTAATATATTTCTACATCTACAGCCGTCATTTAGATTTTTGCGTCTCTGCACTTTTTCATAAATGGACAGAAGTTGTTTCTTCATTCGATCATCGTTTGTTATGATCAAAGTCATTTTAGATTTTTTTTTAAGTATTTTTAAGTTTACATTTCTCATGTTTTTGGTTCCTACCTGCCCAGTTTTCCAGTGGGATGGTAAAAAAGAGAACACAGGTGTTGAACATGTGCAGGTAACAATATATATATATATACATTGAAGTATTTCTGACGATTCATGAGAAACTGTTTGTCACCTGCAGTGTGGAGGGATCAGGGTGACACATGTTAGCATGTTGCTATTAGCCTCTAGCAGCTAGAGGCTAGCAGTTAGCTCTGGTGCCGGCACTTGACTGGAGATAAAATGGCGGTGAGTGAAACGAAGGGGAAGTAAAGTGTGTTACAGTCTTCCGTTTCTGTTTCTGTACTTTAACCTGAAAGTTGTTGTGTGATTTGAACTTTAAATAATAAGCGGAAGGTCAAAGGTCAGAGACGACGTGTCTGAAGTGTCTTTACGTCTCCAGCTCCACGTTTCAGTCCGAACCCTCGGTTCTTCTCACTTTAACAGTTGTTCTAGTTTCGGGATCGTTCCCAGATTCGCCCCTGACGGAGTCTCCTGGACTTCCTGTCCTCGTGTCCTCGTGTCCTCGTGTCCTCGTGTCCTCGTGTCCTCTTGTCCTCGTGTCCTCGTGTCCTCGTGTCCTCGTGTCCTCGTGTCCTCTTGTCCTCTTGTCCTCGTGTCCTCGTGTCCTCGTGTCCTCGTGTCGTGTCCTCAGCTCTCCTCGTGTCCTCGTGTCCTCGTGTCCTCAGCTCTCCTCGTGTCCTCGTGTCCTCAGCTCTCCTCGTGTCCTCGTGTCTCCTCGTGTCCTCGTGTCCTCAGCTCTCCTCGTGTCCTCGTGTCCTCGTGTCCTCGTGTCCTCTTGTCCTCGTGTCCTCAGCTCTCCTCCTATCCTCGTGTCCTCGTGTCCTCGTGTCCTCAGCTCTCCTCGTGTCCTCGTGTCCTCGTGTCCTCAGCTCTCCTCGTGTCCTCGTGTCCTCGTGTCCTCAGCTCTCCTCGTGGACGTGGTGATGCCTCGGCAGCAGCGGTCGTCTCTGCGCAGGGATCTGGTTCTGGTAGTCGTTGGCGTAGACGACCATCTTCCCCACGTCGTCCACTCGGCTCATGGCGCTGTAATCCATGGACACGCCCGAGTCCGCCACCGCCATGTAGGTGTATCCCGGGCCCTTGGGGGCCCAGGTCTGGTTGGGGTACTCGAAGCTGGACTGGGACGACAGACGACCCGAGCCGGAGCTCTGCTGCCCGGAGACCAGGTCCGAGTGGGATTCGCCCAGCGGCGTTTTCCTGGAGGCGAACAGAACCTCCAGTGGGACGCTCTCCTCCAGGATGTCGTCCAGGTGCTCGCCCTTACTGTGGGTGTGGTTGCTCAGGGTGACGTAGGTGTCCTGGGACTCCAGCAGCGAGGACTGGGAGGACGGCATGGGGGGCGGGCGGAGTCCGCGGAGGCGCTCCATCAGCCAGCGCTCGTCGTGCGGCGCGGACCTCCCCCCGTCCGTCACAGCCGGACCGACCCGGTCCGCCGACTCTCTCCCCGTCTCCTCCCTCCCGCCTGCGGTGGAGCGTCCGGGGGGCGGAGCCGAGGAGGGCGGCGGGGGGGAGGGGCTGAGATCGGAGAGCACCTCCAGAGGAGAGGGGTGTTCCTCGGAGTAGAAGAAGGCCGGGGTCAACCACAGACCCCCGTTGGTGTGGCCCAACCACTCCTGTACGCAGACACCAGGAGAACATGATGCTAACGGTTCAACGCGCTAATGATGCTAACATCAGGACTCTGCCCTCTTACCTCAAAGTTCCCGTCATAGACGGTGAACAGACCCTGGAACCTGCCGTCAGGAGTCGGGATGGTCGGCCAGAACTTCTTGGTCAGAAACCTGAAGGAAGGAAAAGCCTCTCAGATCAAAGAGTCGGGGGGGGGGGGGGGGGGGGGGGGGCCACGTTTGACCGACCTGCGGTGGGACAGGAGGATGATGAGGGACGTCAGGATGAGGATGAAGGAGATGATGAGGGACAGGCTCAGGATGAGGGGGTCGAACTCTGGAGGAGAGTCACAGTGAATCAAAGCCGGGTCGGACTCCGTCTCCCCTCTCGCGGCGTGGACTCACCTGCGGGCGGCGTTTCCATGGTGACCGCCGGACTCCAGGCGCTCCAGTAGCCGCTGTAGCTGATCCCGTCCAGCTTCACCCGGACTCGAACCTTGTACTTGGTTCCCGGCCACAGGTTCCGCAGGATCAGCTCCGATCCGACCCGGACCTCCTCCACCTGCAGAGTCCAGACCGGATCAGTGACGGACGTCGAGGCGCGGACCGGGATGATGTCATCACCTGAAGTCACGTACCTGCTGCCCCACGCCTCCGTCAGCGGCCGCGTAGCCCACCTGGTACATCACGCTGTCGTCCATGTACTTGAGGGACGGAGCCAGCCAGGTGACCTTCAGCTGACCCTGCTGACCCGTGCTGTTCACGGTCACGTTGGCGGGAGGGTCCAGAAGAACTGGATTCAAGGAAGGACACGTGAAGTGACTCTTGGAGTCCGTGGGTTTTGAGGACGGTATTTTTAAAGGTGCAGCACCAAGGTTTTAGCAGACGACCACGTTATGAAACATCACACGCGCTTTCGGGTCGAATCCCAGTGATTGTGTTTAAAACCCAAACGTGACAGGAACACACTGCTGATGTTTACTCCAGTTTTACCCCAACGTCAGTCACTAACTCCGTTTATGAGCTTAAAGGTGCAGTCTGTCAGATTTGGGTCGTTTCTGGACGTAATGAACATCTTCTGAGTTTGAAGTCGACCACAGGTTCTCCTCATGTTGAGAAGAGTGAGGGTGAGGTGGTGATGCAACATGACACTTCACCTCTAGAGGTCACCACATCTCACACACTGCACCTTTAAGTTCCATATTAGACCTTTAAATCTACACGGTCTGACACTGGAACCGCAGTGAACATGTCACTGCCGTCTGGAATTCGATGGACCTTTGTTGATCAAAGCATCAACGGCAGCAGCTTTAACAATAAACTCGACTTGATATAAAGGAGGTTCGGGGGCGACTTGATATAAAGGAGGTTCGGGGGCGACTTGATATAAAGGAGGTTCGGGGGCGACTTGATATAAAGGAGGTTCGGGGGCGACTTGATATAAAGGAGGTTCGGGGGCGACTTGATATAAAGGAGGTTCGGGGGCGACTTGATATAAAGGAGGTTCGGGGGCGACTTGATATAAAGGAGGTTCGGGGGCGACTTGATATAAAGGAGGTTCGGGGGCGACTTGATATAAAGGAGGTTCGGGGGCGACTTGATATAAAGGAGGTTCGGGGGCGACTTGATATAAAGGAGGTTCGGGGGCGACTTGATATAAAGGAGGTTCGGGGGCGACTTGATATAAAGGAGGTTCGGGGGCGACTTGATATAAAGGAGGTTCGGGGGCGACTTGATATAAAGGAGGTTCGGGGGCGACTTGATATAAAGGAGGTTCGGGGGCGACTTGATATAAAGGAGGTTCGGGGGCGACTTGATATAAAGGAGGTTCGGGTGCTTTGACCTGCGCCGCTTTGAAATGGTGCGAGAGACTGAGTGTACGTCACGTGAAGCGGTCAGCGGTAGAGCTGGGTAGCGTGTAAGGGGTTGATGGCCGGGGGCTCCCGGCGCCCCCCGGGGCACTGCTGTGGGTTGTGGGCAGGGCTCTGTGGGTTGCACGTTGCACTCTCGGCCTATTTATTCTCTAATGGTGTTGTTCTTCTCGTTTGTTGCGGTCAGCGTCGAGGCGAGTGAGGTCTGGCGTCGTCAAAGCCCCGTTGGTGATAACTCTGAACGGGGATACAGATCTAATTTATGTGGTCAATTTAATAAACAAAGTGGTGCGAGCGAGTCTCACGGCTCCAAATACGTGATTTACTGCAAAAGAAAGAGGTAATGGAGCAACAATTAGACTCGTTTACTGACATTTAATTAAAGGTAATGGGTAATAATTACATTAACAACACTGATACATAACACGGTTGGTGTAAATTATGACAATTTATTATGTTACCAAGGCAACAAGAAAGAATATGGGAAGGAGTTTTCAGTGAAAAGTGAAATAATTTCCATTTGCAGAAATATATTGAACAAATATAATGATGTTTTCACAGGGTTTTATTATCTGAATGAATGAGCTGCTGTTTTCATGATTTGCAAATGAGCTCTGTAATTCTCTGAGCGAATGAAGGCCACCCTCCTCTGCTTGGAGGAGGAAAGGTGAGATGAGGTGTATTCATCTCACACACTGGTGTCAAATTCATTTGAGTTCAGGGGCCACATGCCAGCTGATTTAACCTTAAGATGGCCGCACTATTAAAACCGTAGCATAACGCTGATTCATCAACTTCTCACATCAAAACAAACAGACAGACAGACACACACACACACACACACACACACACACACACACACACACACAGTACTACTCCTCTTCTTCTCTTGAACTCACCAATTCCAAGCGACACAGACTCCCCCTTGTGTCCCGGCATAGTAAGTATCTTCTCTCTCATTTTTGCCCTTTGAAAAATCATTCTGGCTTGGTTCTGGCCCGCGGCCCAAACGTTTGACACCCCAGCTCTATAACATGCTACTTCACCACTGACTCAATGATGCAAATCGTGCCTTTAAATCCAACATATATTTCCATATTTGGTCATGACCACTAAAGGAATAGGGTCTCCTGTAACTTCCAGAGCCGCGCTTGCAGCCAGTTAGATTGCAGGATGGAGAGGTCTCCTCAAAGCGACAGGGAACAGTGGGCTGCAAGGGCAGGACATGGCAGACACTGACATGGAAGAGATAATCCTTCAAAAACACTGGCTCTTTTCATGTCGGGGCCACAGAGGCGCGGCGGTGGCCAGAGCGGACACAAAAGAACAGCGAGGGCGAGGAGTGTTAAAGGAGGAAGAGCGGCGAGGACGCGACTGCAGCAGACGAACGGGAGTCCGTTTGTCAGCGACAGGAAAAACATCTCCGCATACAAGGAAGCCAACAGCAGGCAGTCTGAGAACATGCCTCCCAGGGCCTCTGCCTTTCCCCTCCCATGAGAAGGTGGGGGTGAAATAGATGATGGCCCCATCATCAGCCATCACGGACGACACCTCTAAGCCCCCGCATGAATCCAGAAATTGCCCAGGGCGCCTCCTTCTGTGGTGCCAGCGCCGTAAATAACGGCACACCATGGCGTATTTTTTATCTGAGCTGCCACAAAGTTCTAGCATCACTGCTGCTCTCAGCAGACCTCATTAAAGACCGTAAACAAACCAAATAAAAGATAATAATACTCCGACAGATTCGTTTTATATGATCCGGCTGCTGCCGCCGTGGGATTTAGCGATACCTGGTGGTGAAGTTGCATGTTGCAGCTCATCGTTCATCTCTTGCCAGCGCTTCACAGAACCTCTGAGAGGTTTCAGTCGTCATGAAAACTCAAAAGAAGTTTAGTTTGTCCATTCTGGGCCGCGGTAAATACAACATGGCGGCCTCCATGGACACCAGTCACCCCTGGTGTTTACATTATAGCTCATTGGTTAATTCTGGGTTAATGAAAACAAAACTCTTGCTTTTACTTACATTTTACAGACTGCACCTTTAAATATTGTTGATGGTAGAATATATATTGACATTTCCATGACTTCCATCAGCGTCTTCATCTTGTTTTAAAGGGCCAGCGTGTTTGTTTTCCTCTCGTCATGCCAGCGCCTGGTTCAGCATGACGCCACAAACGGCCCAGTCCTTCCTCATGCAGCCCGACACATGACACATCCCCTAACGTCAGCGCACAGGCCACTCCACACTCAGCTCAAACCGGCCTCCAGACCTCATTCCATCTGACCTTCAGCAGACTCACAGCTGTTTTCCTTTTCTACCTGACATTTCTCGGACTGCGCCGCTCCTTTTATAGCCTGCGACACCTGAGAAAGACTCTGCTATTATGGTGGATAGTACTATTGTGGGTTGTGTAGCTGAGGTGAGTCTCTCGAATAATGCCACTGTGACTACAGCATCACATTCTTTTTTATATTCAGCCGTCTATGTTATTGGCCATTTAGTCGTTTTGCCACATTCCTCTGTGACTTTACATTCTAAGCAAACCAAGATATATTCATGATATAGTTACTATAATCAATATTCAACAATGTGTACCAATGGGACACAAAGTGTAAATATTCGATTAGAATATGATGTAATCATGAACGTGGCATCTTCAACCGCTCGTCCAGTTTTCCGGGTAACGGGGTATTTCTACCAGCACACATAGGGTCATGGGGGGTATCAGTGGTTTTTGAACCAGCGACCTATGTATTCAAAGGCGACTGCTCTAACCATTGAGCCACTGCCGCCCCAAACATGGGCTTCATATGGGATCGTAAATGACTGGGTGAAGGAGAAGGTATAATAACAGATTTCGCTTCTTAGACACGATGAGTGTCTTTTTTCACATTCTGTCCCAGTGTTGGGGATTTATAATTAAATAAAACAGTAAGGCTTGAGTTATCGTGCATCATCTGTCCACATGCAGGCTGTAAGAGGGTGATGCACTCTGATGTGTGATTGTGATGCAAGAAGCAGCGCCGACAATAACCTGTGGCTCCGTGTCCCTCACGTCTCCTCTGGGACCTCATGGAAATGGAAATGTTCCTCAGACCTCAGTGTGCTGCTGCATGAAGCTCAGTGTGCCTTCACCCACTCTGTCCATAACATCAAAGAGACTCAGACTGTCTTTATTAGCTGCTCTATTGCCATCTGTTGGCCGATTCATAAAAGTACAACAGTGGGTGAAATATTCTACAAGCCAAGATTACAGACTGTGGAGACACTGACACCGACAGTGAATCACAGGGGGCGAAATAGATGAGTCACTACATTACTATTTCATGGATTTTTTAAAAATTCGTTGTGACTTTAGAATGAATTAGGATAAATAAACAAATCTATTTAGTAGCTAATTTGTCAATATCTGATTGGTGTTGATACAGATGACTCTAATCAACAGTATTTTTGTATTTTGACCAAAATGGTTCCCCCTACATTAAACTCAAATGTTTCATGTGTGTGTTTTTTTACACTCATCAACAATCATTTGTATTTCTATATTGATACATCTTCAATGACTTGGTGGTGGCGTGTTATTGCATCTGACTGATCATCTTCCACAAAGAGACCCACAACAGCAGACTAATGGCCTGTAGTTTCCCTCTACACCTCAAGGTGTCACTGCTGGCCTGCGGAAGGCCCTTGTCAGTCTTCAATCTGTATTCCTTTGTTGTTGCCTGCCTTCACCACGATGCACGGACACAAAGTGACTCACAGCTGACATAAAAATATGATGCAAATTTGGACAAATTGTGCAAAGCAGAGACATATGGACTGAGCTTGGCTCAGTTTTTAAAAAGTGTCAGGAGATAAAAGGGTTAATACAAATCTTGATGCTGTGATTTGCACTGGTGGAAGACGTTTCTTTGTTTGTCAGGATTTGAAGAATTCACTTTGATCCTGATTGTTGAAAAATAGCATCATGCAGATTTAATTTTGAGCAGATTCCCTCTTTAAAGGTGCAGTGTGTAAGATTTCGGGTCATTTTTTTTGTCACTTCTGTCTATAGAAATAGGATTACAAAAAAATTGTATAATAAAAATGTATAATCAGCCCAATGTATGACTCGCTTTTTACATTACCCTGAAATGAGTCCTTTTATGTATATTTACACCAGGAGCAGGTCCACTCTCTATGGAGGCTGCCATGTTTTCACTATAGCCCAGAAAGGAGATACTAAACAACTGAGGGCTACCGAAGGTTCTCCTGCACGACCGGGAGGAAAGGGTGAGGAAAGGGTGAGGAAAGGGTGAGGAAAGGGTGAGGTGATAGACGCAATCACAAAAACAATAAACTCCACCTCGAGATTTCACCCGCTCTCACACCTTTACATTTGTTACATCTGGTGAGATTTAGATTAGAAGCAGACTATGTGCATTTCATTTCACCCTGACCAACATGGTGGGGAGAGACTCTGCAGAGAGGGGGGGGGGGGAGGGGGACCGGGAGGGGGGGGGGGGGGGGGGGGGGGGGGGGGGGGGGGGGGGGGGGGGGGTACATGACACGTTAACTGACATTAAAGTGTATTAGAGAGACTGTGATGGGAGGCATAAAATAATGTCACTTCATTTGGCTTGGAAAATGAAACAGTGTAATCTGCCCCCTGAATGCAGTCCATGCTGTTTGTGCACATCAAAGAGAACCTGTCTGAGGGCTCGGCTATTTACAGTCTTCACAACCCCCCCGCTCGGGGCTGATGGGAGCAAGATAAAGTCTTGACATGTTCACTAAGGTCAATTGGTGCCTGGTGTCTGTATGCACCCAGATACCGGGAGGGCTTCTTAGCCCCTCTTAATTAAATACTACATTCACCCAACCTCGCTTCCTCATGCTGACAAGTCTCTCCTGCAGACTATAGAGACCCCCCCCCCCCCCCCCCCCCCCCCTCCCCCGCCCCCCCCCCCCCCCGTTTCTGCGGCTGACAGATCAAATGCTAATGAATAAACAAACAAACAAGCAAACAATCGGGATGCCGCCGCTCGGCAGAGAACACCTGTGCGGCGGGCGCTGCCCGTGGATCATCTGATGTAGAGAGATCTCTGCAGGGCTTTATCTTTGACTCAAGAGCCGAGGTAATCACCTTGGTCAGAGACCTCATTGTGGAGCATAATGGAAAAGTGACTGCGGGGGCGGCTGAACTTAACCAAACCCGGGCAAGGACACGGGGATGGAAAAATGGCGGGAGGGCAGACGAGGAAGCGCCGGCTCACCGCGGATCTTTCGATGTGCTTAATTGTTCCAAACGAGCGCAGAGCTGTGCTTTAATTGTGTTGACGCTTTGCTCCCAGGTTGTTACACGATTCCCCACGGAGCCCGAGTGGATGGTGGAAGTGTGGCAGCTCATCACTTGCTTTAGTACCGCGCCTTTCATTCACAGAGGGGGTTGGGGGGGGGGGGGGGTTTGGGGGGGGGGGGGGGGGGGGGGGCTTGGGTGCAATGTCGATTGTTCACAACCACGGCATTCAAAAAAGATGGAGGTCTCAATGATGTTGCCACGGTAACCCACATTGTGCCTTTAATGACAGGCTCTGCTCACATCTCGTTGGTGATCATTTGCTGCCACAACAGTCTCTGGCTCACACTGCACCGCCGTTAAGCAGCTCGCAGGGCCGCATTGATTGGTCTAATATGCATTTCAGTGATGGGGGGTGGGGGGTGGGGGGCATCTTGTGTCGTTGGGGTGTTTACATGTGATAATTAGCTCACAGTGTGCAGTGTTTGCATGCATGTTGTGTCATGTTGTCTGACAAGAGTGCTGATGTGTATTTCAGCTCCGGTGCACATCTGCATACATGTGCAGACACATGTTGCTGGGCGGGTTATATGTGTGTGTGTGTGTGTGTGTGTGTGTGTGTGTGTGTGTGTGTGTGTGTGTCCTGTTCTGCACCAGTGATGATCATGGTGCTGACCGTCACCTCCCTCCCCTGCTCCCTTGTGGATCCAGTTGTAAAGAGGAGCAGGTGGGGGGGGTGGGGGGGGGGTTTGGGGGGGGGGGGGGGGGGGGGGGGGGGGGGGACTGCGGCCACATAAACAGCATGAGTATTTCCATCACGTTTATCAAACCATCCACCGTCCAGACAGTTATGGAGTTGCTTTCATTTTTCGGCACATATTTGTATGGCCTGCGGCACTAACCCAGAGTGATACCTGGTGGCAGCCAGGACTCCCACAGCCGTACATCAGCCACGTATTAATGTCTCCACTCAATTCTGCGAAATGTTATTCCTCCTAATAGACCGGGCTCCTCGCTGCCATTCATAATCAATATTTCATCTGGATATGCATCGAAATAGGAACATATGCCAGCATCCTCATTTAGCCTGGATCCTCCGTATAAGATGACAGTCTGCCTGCGCCGGGTACTTAATTGAAAATTCAAAGGATGAGGGGATAATAACTTGTGTGTGTGTGTGTGTGTGAGAGAGCGAGAGAGAAAGAGAGAGAGAGAGAGAGAGAGAGAGAGAGAGAGAGAG
>JAFBJT010109220.1:22761-49484 GCA_016785325.1 Chascanopsetta lugubris
CCCCACTCCACCCCCACCCCCCACCCCGCCACTCCTCGCGCCTCTCAGAATGAGGCAGATAAGTGCGCCCCTGTGTTTACCTTGGCGCACAGCCACGCGCATCAAATCTGGCAGCGCATAAAAGGAGGAGGTCGCACTGAGAAAAGCGCAACGTCATGAACCCCAGCAACTGCACCCGCACCGGGAGGGAGCCACCGACGCACTCTGTGGTGCGTGCGTGCGTGCGAAGGCGAGCCGCTTGCAGAGGGAGGAGGGTGCGCGCGCACGAGGTCCTGTGGGGTTAAGGCTCAGTGCGGGTCAGAGCTGTCAGCATCAGATGTGAGCGCGCGCCGAGGTTTGGTGCCGCTCAATCAAACATGACTGTGTGTGAGTGTGTGTGTGTGTGTGTGTGTGTGTGTGTGTGTGTATAGAGAGAGAGAGAGAGAGAGAGAGAGAGAGAGAGAGAGAGAGAGAGAGAGAGAGAGAGAGAGAGAGAGAGAGAGAGAGAGAGAGAGAGAGAGAGTAGACAGTGTGTAGAAGTGCCCTCCACCATGTTTACAATGAAAAGAATGTCCCTGGTGTCCCACTCGGTCTTGTACCAGTACATGCCGCGGTTAAAGGGCCATTCCACCCAACCTGTTTCCTTCCTGATAAGGACGGACACCTCCTTGTGTTCAGACTCCCCAACTTCCTCCTGAGAGACCATTCACACAAACACTGCACAGCGTTTCAACCACTGGGAAAGACACATATAGAAGACTGAAGATCTCCATCTAGTGGAAACAAACCGAGCCAGGGAGGCGATGAATGGAGATCTGAATCTAAATCAGAAGATTATCAGCCATTATCCCATGAGAATGGAGTTTAACCTCATAATGCATTCACACACACACACACACACACACACACACACACACACACACACACACACACACACACACACACACACACACACACACACACACACACACACACGCAGAGGGAGAGAGAGGGAGAGGGCACAAAGTCAGAGGACATTACTTTGACATAGACAGTATGTCCAACAGTAGCTTCATCAATACTTCCCACATCCCAACCACTGCCTGAGTGTATGATATAGTGGCATCTAGTGATTAAGATTAACACACTCACTGAACATCCAGCACATTACACACCCCAACCATGTCAGCTAGTGTTGCCTTCAGGTATCATTTCATTCCTGCTGAATACAACACAAACTATATCTATAAAACACCAGGATGTTTAATTGATGTGAAATTTCTACCAAAAAAGGTAAACGTTTTCATCTAAATCGTACACATTGGACCTTTAATTGGATCTTCACAGAATAATTAATGATTTACATTACCCAGACTTGCTTTTTGACCCCATGAGAAATATGGCTCCGTATGATGCAACTGTGAAGAGATTTTGAATCAAGCAGTGAAGGGTTGCGTATGGGTGAATCATATATTCTTAAATTTCCTTTAATTAGTTTTTTCCTCATTTGCCTATTCATCTCAATGACTTGCTTTGCCTTTATACTGGTGTCGGCACTGATGGGGCTGCTTGTAATTTCATTTCACTCATTCTAGGTCCCCATAACATGAGCAATACGCAGTCCACACACACTCCACTCACCCACCCACACACCCACGCTCTCTCCCACATACACACACGGAGGGAGAGGGAGCGATGAAGAGGGCTTCATTAGTTGTTTTAAAATCATACTAACGGCACTCGAGTTAGTCAGGAATGCACTTTATTTATTCCACACTTAGAAAAGGACATCAGAAGGCACTAGAGTGGTTTAGCACACAGCCCTACATCGTCGGAGAAACTTCAAGGTCAAACCAAGGTCGACTCGCTCCCCAACTCTGCCTAATTGTCCCACGCGGGGGCAAAAATCACGACAGAGGAAAAAGAAAGAAAAAAAAAAACCCTCTTCCCGCCGTTCTGATTGCAGGAGAGGAATCCGGTTTGCCGCCATGTTGAGAAGAAACGAGCTCCAGTGAATTCACCAGTGTGGGTTCAAGCTTTAGACACAGGATGACAGTGATCCTGACCTGAGTCGACGCCTCTTCTCCCAGTGCGGCCGTCTCTCTATCAAAAGGCTTCCAGGAGCCTGGGCCTGACCTGGCGCTGTGCTAAAGTGCGGCTGTACAGTTCATCTGGCTATCTGTTAGGAAAGCAATGAAACGCAGGGTCGACCGTGAAATGTGCAAGGTCATCTCTTCCGAGTCCTTGAGTGGTTGAGGAATTAGTTGAGCGGGTGCAGAGCCAAGGAACTGGACTCGTGGAAGCAAAAGGTGCAAAGCCACAACGGAGGGAGGTGAATCCCCACGAATCTCCCAAAACGATACATTCCTCTGGACATTCACGGCAGATCGGACCAAAAAGCTAAACCTGCTGGGGTTCGCCGCCCGCTTCTGTCGGACCCTTTGGGATCGCAGGCATCCCTGGGTAAAGTAAGGTTTGGCACAGGGTGGTTACACCGTAACAAAGTGTGGTAAGAGGAGATGGAGATAAAGGGTTTGGATGAACGGCACGGTATCACGTACAGGCAGTGTGCATTTCAGCGGAGTGGCAGTGGAGATGACTTGCACCCAAGATATGAAGCAGCAGCAGCATTCCAGCTGGAGGAGCACCGGTGGTCTCTCACGTTCTGTCTTCCTGACCTGATCACGTTAAACGTGGCCAGAGGCCGAGGAAATGACCCCGGGAAATTCACTTTGCTTCGACCGCGAGCTTTTTTCCCCCCATTGCTTTTAAAAGCAAAAGTGGTTCCTTGGTCGTTTCTCTGAATGAAAACATGCAGCATTGTATGCATGTCGCAATTATGGCAGATGCCAGACAACAACCAGATGTTGTCTCTGTGTTTTTAATGGTATCTCATCGTAGCGTCGCCCTCTTAAAGGTGGCCCGGTTTGTCTTTGTGTCATTACCCATCTCCCCAGTTTAACTCCACAGTTTGTCCTGTTAAACTCCCAAAAAAAAGAAAAAAAAAGGAAATGATTAAAAGCACGTAATCATCGCTATTAGAAATGTAAGGAAGCACAAATAGTCTCTAATCATCCTGACGCTCAAAAGGCCAAGTTCAGTCAATTTCATCACAGCAAGAAAGGAGCAACTCCGAGGGAGGTTCTTCAGCCGTGGCTCAAATCTCAGCCAACCACGTTATCACATTTGCACGTCTACAACCTAAACGGGTCGACTCGTCAGTCCCGGTTTTCCTGATGACACCCTCCTTCATGGAGAGTGACAGGAGTGTAATGCTACATGGTACTGAATAAAATAACATTGAAAATAAAAATAATATTATTAGAAATAATATTATCATTGATTAAACTCTAAAAGATAAAAACGGTACGATGCTGCACTCCGCGGTGAGAGATGCAACACGGCAGTTTATCTCAAAATGTAAACAGTCTCTTCCTTCCTAGATAAAAAATCACGAGTGTTCTCCACTGTTACTCTCCGTCTCCCGCTTCGTCTTGATTCCAGGGGCGTGTCCCAAAGTGCTGAGCCGAATTTTCAGTGCCCGGCCACACGGCGGTTCCCACGGCGGTCGGGGGGTTCTGCAAACATCCCGTGTGACAACGTGGTTTAAAGTTACATCACCTGGTGTCACCAAAGCAACGAGTGCTGCTGCTGCTGCTGCTGCTGCTGACGATGATGATGGAGGTCATCATCCCGGCGGCTGCAGAGCGCGATGCGTGTACCCGGAGAGAGCGTCCCAGTTCCTCCACAGGAAGGCCAGAAGGAGGATGAGGAGGAGGGTGGTGAGGGAGCGCGATCGTGTCTTCATCAGGGGGACCACGCAGTTGGCCACAGTTGAGACAAAGACCAGAAGGACGGCCATAAGGGCCAGCAGCACATTGATCAGCTTTCCCAGGAGGGTCCTGGCCGTGGCATTTTCCAGCCCCTCCAACTGGACGACCTGCTGCTGCTGCTGCTGAAGCTCCATCTTCGAGATCCTGGTCTGACAGGCCTCCAGCGCCTCCTGCACAGAACACACAAGGGAGGAGAGAGTGTGTGAGGTCGCATTGTTCACAAATAAGAGAATAACAAATAAGAGTGAATGCCATTATCATGTGGAACCTAAAAAAGACAAAATACTGCACACCAAGTGGCTACTTTGTCTCGATGGAAATTCTTTTATGGAGTGTGTTTAGAATAATTGCCCGGAAAACAAAAAAGTACACTTCGCTCATCCTCAGAAGTTTTAGCTGAATTACTGCTCTCAGGTGTATTCTAATGCTGTGACCACTTGGTCATAATTCATGGACCTTTATCACCCCCTGCTGCCAGGGAGAAGAACTGCAGTCAGGGGCAACTTGAGCTGAAAATCCAATTTACACATGTCGACCCAAACAAAATACAAAACACACATACACGGGCAGGAAGGCAGGCAGACACACAGAGACACAGACAACAGGGAAGGACACATGTAACAGGAGCCACGGACAAGGAAATGTTAGTGTTTTGAGAAAACAGACATGCAGATGGACAGACTGGATTCTCCGTCTCATCTTCCTGTTGACAGTGTCAACAGATGAGATCATGCCTGTAGGTGTCGAGGCGTGCGTGTGTGTGTGTGTGTGTGTGTGTGTGTGTGACCGCCACTGGGTTTCTGAACATAAGTTAAACATTCTTATGTCTCGTCTGAGTAGTGAAAACATGCAAAAACACCAAGACATGAGGAACTACAGCGATAGCATACGCCGACGTACAAGCATAACTGGTGTAATTCTACAGGAGCTGAACAGATCACTACCCTGAAACCCGTGATTTCTTCACCTTTCTCATCACAGAGACTGGGTGTTACCTCAACAGGGATTAGCAGCAACAGCATGAAGATAAAAATATCTCAGAGCCACAGTTACAAGACAGCGCATTTTGAAAAGCATCTCCTGAATGAACGGCTCAAAATTAACCGTTTAAAAAAAAATGATTACGTTTAGGAGTTGAGATACAGTTCCCTCCTTTTACCAGTTTGACAATTATAAGTTTTATCTTTTGATATAATAAGTTAGACGATTTTGGCGTTTCATACATTAAAAATGACTCTAAAATTCTACATGTATCAGTTTAAGCGCTCTTGTAAAATGTAAAAATACAAGAATCATACACAGAACTATATGAGTGAATTATAAAAACCGAGTTGAAAATACTTGTGCAATGTCACATCTTATGTTTGTTTACTCTGTATTTTATCATGACATCATCCTCACTTCAGGCAGCTCTTCTGGTGAGCATTTACAGCACATTCACATTTTAAAAAGGTGTTTAGGACACAGTGACATCTGGTGGCGAAACTGTATGTTGGTGCTTGGTGACCCACACCTTGCCTCTCCCTTTCCAAAACACGTAGGAGAACCTCTGGTGAGGCTCAGTAATAATCAAAACTCAATCGATGCCAATGTAAACAGTGACAGCTGTTGAATTCAGTTGAACACATTGGCCCATATAAGGCTTATAAGGTACTTTCTTAATTAGGATCCTTGAGTCTTGCCTATTAGCTGATGTAACCACGTCATGTGGACGGATGTGAGTGTGTGTGCACATTAGCTGAATGTGCAAACCTGGATGTCTCTGGCCCTCTCATACGACTGGTAGGCGATCTTCTCCTCCATACTGGCCAGCTCCTGTTTGAGGTTGAGGATCTCATTCTGGTGAAGTTCTGTCAGGTCGTTCAGTTGTTCCTCCAGACGCTCGCACCTGTACACACACACACACACACACACACACGTGAGGGTCTGTGAGATAATTAGCTTAGACAAAGAAACACATGCAGGAATTAACAGTAACAGATCCTGAAGGCATCTGCCCACACCGCACCTGACTGGACCGATGACTCGCCCTGACAAGATTAGGACATGCTTACTCATCTGCCGATCCAACCGGCCAATCGGGGGCGGTCTGCATTAAGAGACTAACCAATGGGAGGTGCCCAGTAGGAGGAGACAGATGTACGTATACTGCTGTTTATTCTGGCAGCCACATTCAATTGGACGGACGACACTGGATAAGAATATACACAGAGGGCAGCCCCAGAGGATGATGACCTGAATTACCTCAACTACTTTTTTAGTTATAGATATTTCAACAATAATGATGTACTTGTATCGGCTTGTATTGGACTGTTGACCAAAATTTGAGTCAGTTATATTTATCATTATGGACTCCAAAGTATATAGAAGAAATGAAAATGGTCTTAGTGTCTAATAAAAAAGGCAAAGGGGCGACTAGAAATCCAGGATTTGGTTTGTCCGTTTTTCGAATGCCATATACTGCATTTCTTTTTCTGCTGATAGATCCTCTAACTCTAAACACCAATGACGTCTAAATGAAGGGATATTGAATATACTATCACATTAGTCCCATTTGAGAAAGAAATTAGTGAGGAAAAAGAATACTGTTTTTGATTATTATTTCTGTATTATCATTTTGCTTGTTTTAGCTCAAAATGTATCAACAAACCTTATTTTTAGCCCTCGGTACATTCGCAGGCATTTCCCATGATGGATTTAGCCCCTGAGGAGCCACTCAGTAAAATAAATGGTTCATAAAAGAATATTCCCCCTGGGTACACTGAGAACAGTTCACCACTGGTCAATATTATTTTGGTCTTAGAGGACAAACGCAGCCTGCGCTGGACATTTTAGGAGGAAAAATGTTCTTTCATTATAAGTTCCCGTCTTATCGTTATCCTGCCTCTTTGCTGACCCTCTTAATCTTTGTGCCCTCTCCTCAGAACACTGCAAGAATGCGAGTGTTTTTTTAACGGCCCACTGCCCAAAGAGGCTCCGCACAGAGTCTATATGCAGAGCTGGGGCCGGGGCTGAAATAACAGTGAAGATCCTTTTGTACTTGTAGGACACTTATGAAATGTGCAGGTGTTGGAGCTCGCAAGTTTAAAAGGTAAACTCACAACCAAACAAAACGAAATAAAGTGACGAGGCACTTAACAAGTTCATTAAGTTATCAACTAATGAAATGATCATTCTGTTCATGACACTGCTACTCATAATCTGCATAATATTAATGTCAATGTGACAGCGGCACATGTGTAACTGTGTCTGTATGAGAATAAAAGCAGCACTGTGTCACGCAAGCTGCACATGTTTATGTAGATGAGGTTCAGGTCCAAAGTTTCGTTTTATTACAGCGTGAGCTCACTGTGATAAAGGAGCTGTCAGAGCTCCGACAGGCGCCAGCGATGATACCTGAGATAACGGTGATACAAATGATGAGCGCTCAGGCGAGCTTTCTAAATATAGCAGCGCTTCCTGATTACATGCTCGGACATTTAGGGGATTTCATGTGTTGACAGGGTGATGCTTTAGAAATGTCTGACACACTTGTAATATCTTCTTTTCTTTTTTTTTTTGGTTACCTGAAGCGTTCCTCCTGTAATGCCTGCATCACAACAGTGTAGTCTCTCTGATAGTGGCCCTTCAAGCCGTCTAGGCTTTCCTCTAGCCGTGCCTGGCCCTCCCTCAGCTCCTGCACCTCCTGTAGCAGCATGTCAAAGCTGGAGCTCTGACTCCTCTCCAGAGTGTTTCCCTTGGAGCTGGGGGGGCCTCCGGGCGCCCCCGTGATGCTGTTGGCCCCCGCTGAGCCCGACGTGGCACTGGAGCAGTCGTCTTCGCTGCCATACTTGGGACTGGACTGGAGGTGGTGGTGGTGATGCGTGGCGTTGCCCAGCGAGCGTCCGCCGGCCCCCGTCACGCCGTCATCCACCGCGGGGTCGTCCAGAGAGTCTTTGAGCGAGGGGATGTTGTCGGCGCTGCCGAATTTGTTGCGGATGAGCGAGGCGATCTCTCGGGGCTTGGAGACCACCGCGCCCGCAGCAGAGTGGGTGGCCTGGGAGAAACTGGACAGGCCCCCTTTGACGCTGTCCACCACCCCTTCGCTGAAGCCCGTGACCCGGGCGCCGACGTCCTTCAGTCCCTGCTGCATGTCCCGCAGAACATCCTTGGGTTGCCGCGGGATCCCATTGTGCTCCACCTCCCGCAGCTTCCGGTGGTAGTGCTCCAGCTTCCTCTGCAGCTGCTGGATGGTCTGCGCCGACTTTTGGTTCTTCTTCTCAAAAACCTGACGGCGACGGAACAAGCATTCATGAATGAGCGCGACGCTCCGAACCACATCAACCACGTGGTGTCATACATCTCGTCTTTCTTTAAAAAAATGTTTTTTTTTTACCTGTTTGATCCGTGTGCTTTGCTGTTTGTCGGCATTGTTGGCCAGTTTGAGGTACTCCGCAACATTGTCGTCCCGGGCCGTCTGCTCGATCTTAATCTGCTCGGTGAGCTTGAGGATCTTCTGTTGCAGCTGAGCGATGGCCTGCTTGGTGCGCTGGGGGTCCGGGGTGCTGTCCTCCCCCGCTGAGAACGAACCGTCTGCCCCACAGGACACAGAGAGGGGTGTTTGGCCCAGACCACTCACCTCCAGCCGGTCGATCTGAGGCAAGCACATGGGAGAACACGAGCGGTCAGAAAAGAATAGGTAAGGGTTCGGGTGATGGAATGAGGAATTGCCTATTGCGTTGTTTTGCTGACGCGGTGAAAACTGGGGGGGGCTTCTGCATTTCTGCTGTTAAACAGGGCAAAGTGAGGTTTTTTTGTTTTTTTTAAAGGCCACTTGTGGTTAGTTTTTGTGAAGAGGAGGATTCAGGACTTTTTTTTATTTTTCGCTTTACAAAGAAACGAAAATGGAATGACTCACGATTACCAAACTCAATACTTCCAGGTGTGACTCCAGAGAAAACGGAATGAAGAGTATCAGCCACATCCAAGCATTCTTACATTTGGGGGATTAAGAGAATCAACGCCTCTGGCAGGATATCAGATTGTCATTTACAACAGTTGGAATGGATTAAATGCGTGCGTCCTCTCAGATATTGATCTCACTCGGTCTGAAGGCCACACAGCAGAGTGGAAGGGGTGAAAAGAAATCAAAGACACAATCTAAATTGAGCTTTTCCTGCCTCTACTCAACGCTGACTGTAGACACGCTCCACCTGAGGAGATAATGAGACTCGCACCTTCCATCACGGGCTGATGGTGTGATTCATTTCCTATAGACACCTCAAGGGAGGTCGGCACAAAGTACATGGTGGCACCATGGTTTGCGAAGGGATGATGATATGAAATATGATATTCTCACCACTGAGCATGTGCTAGAGAGAGAAATAAATGATAGATAGATGGGTAGATAAATGAAATGAATAATAAATAAGTAAAATAGTTCAACCATGACATCAAGCAGAGGAAGAGCCTGGTGATATTCACTTTGGTATCCAACACTCACAAATCACTCATGAGACACACACACACCTCTGAGACTCACCTGTATGTGTGTGTGTGTGTGTGTGTGTGTGTGTGTGTGCACATGGGCATGACTAAACTGATGACAGACATCACAGTCAACAGAAACCACCACGACGCATCCGGGATGAAAACCAAAAACACGTCGTTTAAGTTGTCAAGTCCAAAGAAACGGACCCCACACAATCGATACCCGATCAATCGATCAATTAATTATTATTGTTAAACCCTATAACAACAGCTGCGCGTCAACTGTGTTTTTTTTAAATACAGCGCTCACCTTCCCATTGGTCAGACGAATGAATTGCTCCCAGTGCATTTTGTCCACAGTGGACCGGGCCCGCGTGTTTTCATCGGCTCTAAAACACCGTGGGTCCGCTCAGCGTGACCGTGGGCCGCCGTGTGTTGTCTGTGTCGAGCCGGTTCCTCCCGCCGCTCCGAGCCGACCCGACCGGCTTGTTGTGAAAGTTGAATCCACCTGAAACTCAGTCAACTTGGAGAGGGAGCAGAAGCTCCTCCCCCTCCCTCCCTTCTCTTTCCCTCTCTCCCTCTCCCCCTCTGCCCTTCCCAGCTGGGAGGTGACGTCATCCCCCGAGCCGCACGACAGGCAGCCGCCAATCAAATCTCACAGAGGATCCTCCTCACGGTGACTGACATTCCAAATGAAGTGCGGTGTGTAAGGTTCACTGAGAGATCAGGATAAACTCCGTGTTGACTCTAAATATATTGACGCTGTGCGCAGAGATGTGGCAGAGGTGCAACTTTAAACCGGGGTCACGTGTTTGCGTGTCAATCCCAGCCTCATGTGCCTCAGGAGGAGAGACCACAGCAGGTCCTGTGTTTCTATTGGTGTAAATGAAGTATTTCTACATTCTTGTTCCCCTTTTGTTTTGTTTCTATTACTCATGCTGACAGAGCAGGAACGATGATGTCATGCCTTTTTGAGCCCCGTGAGACGGATTATGATTTGTGAATGTGGGCTGTGCAAATCCAATTTGATTGACTTAGTCACCGATTACCATTGTACTGTTCGTATATCAGGAGCATATCCCCTATCACCGTGTTTTGTTTTTTTAGTATGATATCATATTAGCTACTATGAAACTCAGTATGAGCGCATGACTCAGGCAAGGCCCATCAGTCTTCAAATGAATCCAGATGTAAATCCAAACTGTATCTGAAAAACATCTGTCCTCTAAAAATGCCAGATTAAAAAGAGGAAAGATTGTGAAATTACTACATTAACAAATACATTCGACAATAAAGTGAAATTAGAATCTGATGAAATCTGCACTACTGGGACAAATAGGTTCTTTCCCAACATAACCACACCCCCTTATCAGGTGCAATGATCGATCCATTGGTTTTTGAGTGACTCTGCAAACAAACAAAGACATAACCTTCCTGGAGGTAATGTTTGAGAGTAATTTTTTTTTTTTTTTGCATTATTTTTTTAAATCTTAAAGGTACAATTATTAAGAGTTCTTCGACTGAGGGGAAATGATGAATCATGACTTGACATCAAGTCGTGTCACTTGTGAGAGTTAAAGAGTTAAAGGACAATAAAGTGACAGGCAAATACAGAATAGAAATACACTAAAGGTCAGTGAGTCACAGATTGTGTCCTTATAAGGAATGCTTACTGAGGAATATGATCAATTTAGGACAAATAAGTGAATGAACAGGGAAAGAGTGAGCGGCACAAACACACTTAAGCAAACACTTCAAATGATTACTTATCAGCACAGGTCATACTTTCACAACTGTGATCTGAGGGTTTCCTGGTTAATTTACAACATTTCACGTCAAACAATAATACAACGAATGTTTGTGATCATCAGAGAGTTGGAGTGCTGGGAATCCTGTGGTTATTAATAGTTGAACAAATAGACTACTGGGCAGACTGGGTGTCGGAGCCACAATGTGAGACTATATCAACATGCAGTCTCTCTGTGTCTGTGCCAGCCCATAGAGAGGAGGAGGAGGAGGAGGAAGAGGAGGAGGAGGAGGAGCATGACAGGCCAGAAAAACCAGTCCGACATCTCCTCACCCCAGACACAAACCCAGCCAAGGGCACATTCCTCTGGGTGCCGGGCGACGCCACACACTTTGAAATTTATATCAACCTTTTTTTTTTGGGGGGGGGGGGGGGGGGGGGGGGGGGGGGCAGTCTGACTTTTAAATGAAGCACTTTGCATCGTGTTGATTGATGTACAAGCACAGCCCGGAGGAAGTGATCAGTTTGCTTAATTGGCATGCCACACAATAACTCAATCCATTCTTAAATCCTCCCGTCGGGCAGGCATGGCAGTCCAATGAATCACAGAACTAGAATAGCCCGCCGGGCAGGCAGGGAAAAGAACGCAAGAGGTGACGCTGCAGAACAACACATGGCCCATTCCTTGCTATAAACATAATAGTATTTATAGTTTTTACGAGCTGAAAACATGAATGAAGTGGCAATTTCACCCGGATTAGTGTGGCGAGGGGCAAATGTGAGGATGTCCCTGGCACAGAGGTGACTCAGTGATTGGAAGAACGCCCTCTGATCCGAGATATGGATAAAGAGGGCAAAGGACAAGTCAATTGGACCATTTGAACCGGAGTGGCCCGGAGCACGGAGCTAGATAGAGCTTTGGGAACCTGTGATAAGGAGGACGAATGACCTGTGCTCACTGGCACCGAGTCAACTCCCTTTCATTGATCGCACATTTTACTCTCAGCGGCGCTCTGCACTTACGTAAGCGGCGGGACCACAAACAGCTGGTCGGTCGGAGGTGTGCACTCACTTCCAGAACGACGGGAAGTGAGCGGTCAGTGTGCGCTTCACACAGGCTCAGTCGTCTGCTATGCCACCACACATGGCAAAGACATTCTCGGCGCCCCCCCCCCCCCCCCCCCCCCCCCCGTCACCGTTAGTCACCACCAAACAAATTACTATCAGTGTCGTCCCTAAACGGTCCGGTTTTTTGTGCGATTAATCACGCATGTAATTAAAGATGGTGAGCTGCAGGATTAGGCTAATTTCCCTGGGTTAACGGAGCCAAACATGTTGACGTGCCGAGTCGCTGAAGCAAGAAGTGACAGGCGCTGCATCACCACGGCCCGTGTGGACTAATGAGGGAAAGCGTGCGCGTTTGTAAGTAAGGGGCTGTCAGATCCCACCTGATTAGATTTTATCATGACAGAAAAACAAAAGGACCGCACAGACCCGTCCCCGTCTCCATGCATGCATGTACGACCACAAGGACTCGCTTAAAGGTGCAGTGTTCGATTTTTGTCACTTCTAAAAATATTACTGAACAATTACTAGAGTTTCCCCCCCCATTACCCTAAAATGAGCCCATTAATGAATAGTCACATGAGGAGGCGGTCCTCTCCATGGAGGCCGCCATGTTTTTACAATCGTAAAACTGGACGTACTGAACTTTTTTTTTTTTTTAAGTCTACCATAGGTTCTCCTGCAGATGGTCGAGGGTGAGGTGATGGATACAACATGGAACCGCACCTCTGTAGGTCACCAAATCTTACACACTGCACCATTTAAAAAAGTGCTTTTTCCACTCCTCCCATGTCTCGGCGTGGGTCCGCCTGCTGGTGGGTCTGGTTGTGCAACAGCCCCTGATCCAAGTAAAGCTGGTTAGAGCCGTGAAAGCCCTGACTTACCTCGGATCCACCAGAAGCCTGGGAAAAGCACCATGACCTGTGGCCATAAGTCGAACACAAACAGGCACTTAGAAAACCTCTCCGCTCTCAAGTCATCAGAAATGCCTTACACATAATTCGATGCAGACAGGCAGCACATAATGTACAGTCTCATCACCACCTCTGCACGGGTCACACTAGAGACACGTCCCGCCCCAATTTCTCTTGTGTCGATGTAGGTCACGGAGCAGAAAATGAGCCAATGCTGTCAGAAGTCATTTCCCATTGTTTGGGCAATCGCTCATTCCTCCTTTAGCTCGACCCACTTGCTTCAGACTGGTAATTTTCTGATTCTGGTTCAATCACAGGCGACCTTGCGCTATGTTTCACCCACGTCAATTAAAATGGGAGCTCTCCACCAAAAGGGCCCAACGGTGAAATTTTTGAAATGTACGATGAAAGAGAAAGGGGTTGTTATCATACGAAATTATAACGGGTATAAAAAGGCCACTAAATTATTGGAGGCAATTATGGAGTTCACTGTGGAGTACATCTATTATCTATGCGGCTTATCCTGCGAGGGTCAAACTGACATTGTGCAAGAGGCTGTGTGCACCGCAACCAGGTGAATTACAGAGCTGGGGAGAAACTTCACACTCACATTCACACCAATATCCAGCTCAGTCCCCTATCAACGGAACTCCAGCCTGCATGTGTTCAAACAGAGGTAAAACGCCTGCATGTGTATCCGATAAAATCCATGCAGAGACACAGGAAGAGGCAAACTCTATGGATGAGCTATGATTCAAGACAGAATGGCTTTTGCAGTGAGGTGACAATGCCAACTCTCTGCAGTTTTTCTGTGCAACATATTTCCTTTGCATTTGCACTGGTAGCAATCTAAACTAAACAACTATAGCAACCATTTAGTCGACTTATTAACTGTAATCGGCTCCATCTTTCACAGCTGTGGGGATTTACTGCTCCAAATAAACTCTAGACCCATTGTTATGTTTGGACCGTGCTGGCTGCGACACTGCATCTGCTCCTAATCGAATATAAAGTAATCGTTTAATCTGTTTTATGTCAGCTGGTGTGTGACACAGTGCTACTCGGTGCCAAACAGGCTTCTCCTCATTCCAGCACACACATTTGCACTGTTTCACTTTTTCTTTAAGGTGATTGTTTACGTCTGGTCAGTAGTGAGCTGTTCGTTAAGGCTGATTTGAGATTTGAGCTGAGGTAAATGGAAAAAAGCAGATTAACTTGTTTGTCTGATGCTTACAGGTGAGACTCCGGCTAAAGGTTCACTTAAGGTTGAGGTGTTCCGATGGACAATCAGTGGAAGCAGACTCGCACTTAAGCATCTTATCGCTGACTGAAGGATATCTATGTCTGAACTAGGCCAGGGTACGGGTGAGTTTGAACCCTCGCTCCTCCCCCTGACATCTCTTCATTATTTAACGATGTTTGGATTTTTAAAATCCCTTCCTTCGGAGTGAAACTAAATCAGAGTATCCTTTGTTATTGTTGGAGTTATAGATTATGTAACTGTATTTTGTGTAAACACGGTGATCATACACAATAACATGGAGTTGAGCTGTGATTGCTTTGGATAGAAACATGTTGGTCCGAAACCCTCGAGTTACCATAACCTGGTGTCTATTTTCTTCGACAACAGAAAAACTGTTCGGTTTTCTGCAGCCGAGGTCAGTTCTCCATTCACTGGATGTGCCAGTGGAGAGGAGCTGTACCTTATTTGTTGTTATGCCTCGCATTCCTGCGGAGCAGCTCTAAGCTTCCAAAGCTGTACACTTGTGATGCACCAGGGTCCAAAAATGACACCATAAGAAAAGCATGATCTCTTGGATGGTCTTCCATCGAGGGAGGGCGCGGTCCTGATGCCAACGTAAAACACGGTATCAACTCCTGTCACATTGCTTATCTCTAAGAGTCCAATATCCATGAGCGATGGGACCTTGGATTCAGGGAGGACATAGGATACAAGGCCCTTGGGTTGACGCCTAGCATTGTACATTGATAATGAAATATAATAGCCGAGTATTTGGAAATACCAGTTGTGACGTCATACCAGAGATACTGATGTATTGCTTTATGGAGACCTACTGTATATAGAAGACTTAGAAGGTGCTGTTCTGGCCATGCCGCAATACCACCAACATGTTTTGCCCCAAGAGAGGGATAACATGGTTCACATGCTAATGACCACAGTTACATGTTTACGTGCAATGTATACATCGACATCAAGCGTATTTAAAGAACTTCATTTACTCATTTCAAAGTAAAAGCCTCAGGTGTATTAATCAAATTGACTGAATTCACATCTGGCTTTGATCTTATCACAGGGCGAGAGGTTACCGGTGGTCCACTGGGCCAGGTCATCAGTGTGAATGAGGATTGGTTCTCAATTGATTTTTACCAGATGAAATAAAAAGTAAAATATCTAGAAATGTTCAATGCTCCATATTTTAGCTTCTCACGTTTAACTTAATTCAGTGTCGATGTATTTGAATTAAAGTAAAAACAGAGACAGTACTAGACACCATATTGCTGCTCCAATGCTGAACACAGAGCCAGGGAAACAAAACATTCAAAAGAACTGCCGTGCAATCCGTTCTGCAGCGCTCACGCAGCCTTTCATTCAATGCAACCTCTCAGGCAGCGTTGATGAGATCATTTTATTTACTGAGAGTTTTTTTTTCGCAGAGTCAGCTGAATGTTGATGTGCAGTCCAATCCAGTCATTTACAAAAACGTGTCTCCAACGTCCAATTTTAGGTCGGAAACAAACCAGGTGTAGATTGATTGTTTGTTTGGAGGATATGTGTTTTTGCACTATACCCCCATGTGATATTGATAAATGGAGCCATGTTGGAAATACAAATAAAGAGGGTCAAGTGGGTTGTTGTTTAAACTGCGCTAAAGCTGACACAAAGTAAATGCTTTAAATAGAGATCGGCTTTCGCTTTCCTTTAAGGGAATCCAATTTTGGAACAATGAACCCCATTCATCGGATGGGGAACCTTATATAACGCCACGTGAAGCCAGAGAGGAGGTAGTTTACTACAAGCACTCATGTCTGAGCACAACACAAAGATGCATTAGTGCATATGTACGTATATACAGTACATGTAGTCATCATTGTCCAGAAGTGTATTTGCTGAGGAATTCAAACGGTGTGAGAAAAGTCCCCGGTGTTCACAACCAAAAGAAAAGAAACATAGTGCCGAGAGAGCAGGTCCACGAGAGAGAGAGAGAGAGAGAGAGAGAGAGAGAGAGAGAGAGAGAGAGAAAACATTTTTGGCTCCTTTCTCTACAAAGGCTTTAAATCCCTGTGATGTCAAGACAAAATCCTTTTCCATACCAAAAGTCTGGCCTCCTGCCAGAAATGTTTAAAGGGCTTTGACACATATCAAATATTACATCGCAGGACAAACACAGGCTGAGTGATACAGACAGCTGAAGGGTGAGAAGCCGTGTAAACACAATATCACAGCAAACACCTACTGGAACCACGCTGAAGGCTTAAGTCAGTGAGGGAGAGAATGAAATGAGTCAAAACATGATGGAAATTATTGGAATCTCTCTCTCTCTCACACACACACACACACACACACACACACACACACAAACACAAACACACACACACCCACTTATTGGAGCATATAACAGCACCATGGCACAACAAACTTTAAATTCCATCTAGCTGAACCAAATTACACACTCCAATAAATGTGTTTTTTTGTCTACACATTAGAATGTTGAGAGTCTGCCGTTCTTGTATCAAATCTTACACACTGCACCTTTAACTGAATCCTTCCTTGACCCGTGTCACATCCCTTTTGTGTAAAATCACAAACCAACATGTGAAAACACAATCTCCCCAGTGGCAGCGGTAGCGGGTGGAGACTCACGGAGGCAGGAGAGGGGAGCGGAGAGGTGTCGGCAGTGACCAGGTTGAAGATGACCTCCATGGCAGGAAGGCGCATGTGCACGGCTTGGTCTGGACTCTGTTTGGTCTGTCTATCTGTCCGTCTCGCCTCTGGGAGAGGACCACAGCCTGGGCAGATGGGGGGTCAGCTCATCACTCGGGACACTGCTCCCAAACTACGTCCACTTGACTCTAAGTCTACGCGACTCACAAAGACTCCACTCGGCAACACTTGCGAGAGTTAAAGTTTGCTCGATCAAACACCCGGAATCCACAGAGTCCCCGGTCCCTCCAGGGCAGAGTCATGACCACTGGAAGCAGCAGAGTGTTGGGCTGCCGGTTCACAGGGGCAGCCGCCCCTCGAAGCCCATGACCACGCTTCAGTGCAAACACGTGCTCCACAGTGCACAGCAGCCTGCAGAGAGCCCATGGCTCACACGCGCTATATGCTCTTTGACAAGCATGACTTCCACAGACGGAGAGCGTCCACGGGAGAACAAGGAACGCTCTGCAGCAAAGGGTCCGTCTGATGCAGGTCCGAGGCGGCAGAGCCGAGGCGGTTAATCGGATGAGGACTCGTGGGGGTTTGGGACGGAGGCGAAGTTGAAAGAGAAGGAAGAGTGTACTGTGAAGTGAAGTGTTCAAAGAGTCCATCCGCTGAAAATCCACAGTGTGAGAAAGGAGAGGCGGAGGACGGATGTGATGTGAGGGGCGCAGGGTTGGGGTGGGGGAAAAAAAGAGCCCACCAGGAGCTGTCACTGAGAGGGAGAGGGAGCGAGGGAGAGCGAGGGAGCGGAGGAGAGAGGGGTTGTGAGAAAGCTTCGTGAAAAATGGGAATGGAGAGGGGCAGCGAGGAGGGGGGGGGTTGCTTTTCTTCTGTTGGAGTTTCTAGGCCAGCTCCGCCACCAAAACAGCGGCGAGCTCGGCCGGAAAAGAAAGAAAAGGAGAAAAATCTTCTGTTCAATTATCACACAGTTTGATTGTCACAGCCAATCAGCTCGCAGGGAGCTCACGCTGAAGGGCACCACCTTCCACGGCCACAGAGTGAGAGCTGCCTCTGACCACTAACATGCACTGACTTAACCATGTGGTTGTATAACACGGAATAAACACATGCACAGGAGTGGGACTGTTTGGGTTTATGTATAGAGGAGGAGAGACTTGCGTACACAGATTACACACAGTCATATGACGGTGACAAAGCTGCTATTCAAAACTGTGCATATGTGCACACACATGACTTGGGGCATGCGTCTGCGTAACCGCGTTACTGATCCACAGATGGAAGAAGTGTTTCAGCACTGCATCGGTAATATGCTGCTGCGATTTCACTGAATATTCCAAAAAAAAGAAAGAAAAAAAAGAAAGTTTTTTCAAAATGCAAATTGAAATGGTTTGAAATGATGCAATCTGTTTAAATTGCCGGCAGATATTTGCACGTTTACTTCAGGACATTTTCTGAACATTTCTGTTCTGTGAAACAGTACAGTTAAATATTAGTCATCATTGCCACACAGTCACACATACATGTACATATTCAATGTTTTACACACTTTTCTGTTTTGTTTTGCAGGAAGAAATGTCGGTGTTTTTGAGCCGTGACTTCAAACACAAAAAAAAATGTACAAACCAATTAAGGAGACAGAGCAAAGCAGGGAGCATGAAGGGTAAAACTGAACAAGGGCCACTAAAGACTTCTGCACAGAGGTCAATGGGAGGGGGAGGGATATGGGGGGGGGGGGGGGGGGGGGGGGGGGGGGGGGGGGGGGGGGGCTATGAATACAGACTTTAATGAGAGAGAGTAGGTGGAGTTAGGGGACCGGGAAAGAGGGTAGGATTTAGGGGAAAAGCCTGATTATATAAGCGCAAACCCAACTTGCTCATATGAGAGTGGAAAGTGTGGAACACGTAGGCTTGACCCCTCTATTGAATACAAGGGACACACGGCAGCATTAGTGGAGCAAAGTCTGAGGCCGCTCACTTACGTTGCAAAAGGAGAGCGAGATTATGTTTTCGCCACTCGTCAGTTTGTCCAGTTGGTTTGTTTGACTTTAAACAGGATTTCAGAGGAATGACAAAAGGGGTTCTCGACACGCCGCGGAGGACGAATGAAGAGGAACCCAATGGATTTCGCTTACGCGGGCGTTCTATGAGCACGTGTGCTTTGGGGCAACTTGATCGAATTAATAGGACTGTTGGCCGTCTGTGTGTAACTAGAGCCAAATTTATGAATGCGCACAGCATCTGCACGGAGGCGACACTGTGCCCCTCGCAACGACCCTCCATCCCTTGTGTTTTGATAGTGCGCTGATGTTTACGTGCTGCATAGCAGCGCCACACACTTAACGACTGTACTAAGAGTGTCTCCCTGTGTCTTGATGTTTAGTTTTCAACCAGATTGAGAACCGAGTTCACAAAAGCCAGAACTGATACATGTAAAAAAAAAAAAAATATCTACTTCTGCTGATGCCACTGTTAGGAAGAAGAAGATGTGAGCTGATACGCGTAGGGGTTAATACGAGATGCATCAAATGGCCCGATCACAGAACTTGAAGTCTACGACGTGTGGTCACATTTCTTGGAGACGCACGGCACCAACAGAGAACATCACAACATCAGGGTCTGCTTAGGGCTACAGCTGTGCAGAGGCTACAGCATGAGATTCAAAACGCAACCATAAATCAAGCTTGCCATTTAGCAGAAATCTAGCACCAAGTCAACATCAGGAAATTAACTAAACATTATCGTGTACTGGGTTCTTAAGAAAACTGGTGCGACTCTCTTGGACTAGGGCTATGCAGTGGCACCAAGTGAAGTAGGGACACAAATTTAAGGTTTAAATGAGGTCCTCACATAGATGATTCAACTGTCAATCAATACTGACTTAAGGGGATATCCCACACAAGATCTTCTGGCCAACTGCCTCCTTTCAGACATGAATGCATAACATACATTCCTCACCCTGCCCTCAGCGGCATTCCAGCCTGAGGTCGGAGACTCCGAGGACTCTGAGGATTCTATACGTGCCCCAGCGGCTCATGAACACTCAGGGGTTTCAGGGTGACTCAGGACATCTTCATATACTGGCCAATAGCATGCCTTAATGACATAACACGAATAGCAAGAGCGGCTCCGCAAGGGGTGGGGGGTGGGGGGGCTGCGGGGTACACTCATGTCCTGACAAGTGACTGATGTCTGAAAGGAACTAGAACCAGAGATGTCAGCCTCTAGGGCAGTTTGCTCTTGTTACTGTTACATTAGCCGCTCAGAGTTAACGGAGAAGAGGAATAGTTGTGGCGTGTCATTGGCTTTATAAAAAGGAGAAGATTAAGGGTTGGCGACGTGTTGGATGAGATGATAATAGAGGTTTTAGGAGAGTGACTCATCTTTGGGATGTTTTAAGCAGTTTGAGAAATACGTGCCGTCAGGCCTAATGGGGCCGGGAATTAAGCAAAATAATGAAACGTTCAACTCTAACACGGTCTTTCACATACGCAGTCATGTCCACGCTTTATTTCATTCATTAGATGTCATGGTTTATCCATCCACTCCTTCACATGGAGAGTTCAGTCTCGAAACATTTGGGTCATGTTGAGTCATGTAGGGGCATCACATTTGAAAATATCCCGCAATAGATTCATCAAAGTGTTCAAGAATTTCAAGAATATTTCTCCAAATGAGGTCAGTTCAAAAAGGCTGTTGATATTCTTCTCGCCCAATAGCTTTTGGGACAGAGGTGCAGGAAACCACTGACCCATTGTGATGAATCCATCACACAGCAATATCTGTTTCTCCCTCTGACTACGTCACCTGAGCAATTTAATCACTCGTTAAATGGACATGGTGATTTATGAGGCCGACAGAGAGCAGCCGTGCCTCTCTACTCGAATGACAGCATCACAGCATCAACAGCGAGGAGCTCTGACCGATAGCTATGGGATCAAATATAGACATGTTACATATTCATGAAGAATTCTCTCTGAACCACTGAAATGTTATTCTCACAGAACTTTGAAGGTTATGGTCCGTGTTTAACTTTGAGTAACCGAGGATAAAAACCATCACGTATTCATATTCACAAACAGAAGCAACAAAAGGCAACTCCCACACATACTCCTTCATTCCCACACTGATTTAAATCATCTCTACGGCTTGATTTTTCAAGTGGGGGCCGAGCCGCATTAGAAAGATGACAAATGCTGATGTAAGAGTGAAAAATCAATAATTGTGGATACAAAACAAGACAGCTGATGGCAAGATGTATGATGGCGAGGAGGCTTAGCAGAGACACTGTGGGAAACATTTGTCACCTATGGACAGTTATTGACAGGACCTGTGTAATGTATATGTTTTTTTTTCCTTCTCTTTGTTGCTACTCGCTCTCAAATCATTGCAACTTGCTTTGGTCTGTGACAGTAAATCATTGGTTTCGATTTACCCCGGGAGAAATGAGTTGACTTGGAGCCGCACTACACCTCCATCGAGACCAAATAGTAACTTAGGAAATGTGATTTAAATTCACCAGAATCTGTTTTTTTTTTTATTCGCAAACATAACACGACCTTCATTACGGAGGTAGCAATGTTATGTTTGTATTCCTGGAACGCAGAGGTCACAAGCTTTAAAAAAAATACTGCACATTTTGAATTGACAATACTGAGTGATGAGCTCATACATGAATGAAAAGTGGAAAGATTCCTCAGCCAGCACAGAGAGGCAGTGGTAGTGGCCAGGTGGTGCCACATGGCCCAAAGTACCTCCGTAAGGAACCCCAAGAGACAAGGAAGAGATTATAACAGTAACATATTTAGATATATTTAAATACTTGTTATTTTTCAGACTTTTCTACTTTCTAAGTCCGGGAGTGCCGCCGCAATTTCGTTGTAATGCTGGCAACAGTCGTACAATGACAATAAAACCTCGTATGCCTCGTGTCTTAAGTCTTATGGAGGTCAACCAGAGACGGAGGAAGCACAGATTGTACACTACAACATGAAGCAATAGAGCTTTTCTGCAAAAAAAAAAAATGTACATCTTAGTGCAAACTTGACCCAAACTACTGTTTTACAGTGCCGACACCACTGTCCCCTCCATGTGACGGTGCATTGTGGAGGCCTGTGCTGTGGCACGGTTTGGGGGTGTGAGAGGTTACATAAAGGCAGAAGAGCAGGAGCTTTGTTTGCACGGACTGAGGGTAATTCAAGCCTGAGAGAAGAGACAACCATGACTCGGGTCTCGGGCCTTTCTAAAACAATAACCGTCCCCGATAAAAGAAGCCCACGGTCCGGCCCGAGCGGTCCGGTCCTTCCTGCTCTGAGCTGCAGGTGGAATCAATGGTTCCATTAGCAGTTACATAAACCAGCGGGGACTTGGTGCACAGGGACCGTAATGAATGTTGAGAGCATGAAACATCTTAGTTGCCAGCTCTGATATTGGCATCGAAAAGGAGCCAAACAGGAAGGAAAACAAACAAACGTCAACAACAACACAAACAATGGAGTGGCTCATCCTTTATCTGTAAACTCAAGATAATGAGCAGTGTCGGTTGTATATTAGAGGGGGAAGTGTGCCGAGGCTGACTATCAACATTTAACTGCATGTTTACACAAAGTGATCAGAAAACATTGATTGAACATTGAGTTTGTTCATTTCATAAAATAGAAGGATCTTTAAAAGGACATTTAAATAACTTTATATTGTCTGTTGAGACCACTACAGATAAAGATTTTCTTTGTCTGTGCGTGTTCAGTACGTGGGTTGAAGACTTTGCTACATATGTATCTGTAGTTTACAGACTGACCTTTGGCAAAACTAGAATCGCCAAGATTGTGTATCTACTGATGTGTAGATCTGTCCTTATCAAAATAAAACAATGCAAGTGATAGGAGACTGCAGTTAAGACGTGGTGGTAAAGATGGGGGTAACTCTGGTTCATATGATGGTTATAATCATTCCAATTTGTAAAATGATGTGTTTATACTTGAAATAAATGTAGAACTAATCTAAAATCCATTCTGCATTTGAATGCTACAACTCAGCAGCCAAGTTCCTGTTTACACCCATGTCTCTCAAGACTAATACAATATGCAGTATGTACTCAGGATTACAACAGAGCATGAGGTGTATTTTTGAAAGTCTAGTTAGTTCTTTAGCTAGTTCTTTAAAAAACAAAACAAAAGGAATAGTAATAATGTTATGATTAATACAAAAGAAATCCCCCTCAATCATCTTTAATTAGCCAGTAGACGTGTGTGTTGGCATGTTCACCTGCAGAGACGCTTCTCTCTGCATGTATTCTCATTTTCCTCTTGTTTGGCTGTGTACTGGACTTATCTGTGCAGCAGCGTAAAGGCTGCTGGTTAGTCTAATTAGCATAAATGATCAACCGTTCTACAACAAAAGTCTCGCTCCAAAATATTCTGTATTTTACAATGTAGTATGTTGCTCACACACCAGGCCCCATTGGTGTTGTTGGGCAGGGGAACAAGACAATTTTGGCTTGTGTTTTTGCAAACACCAACAAAAATAATCTGCATACTGTGCCTTTAGCATCATTAGTCATGGCCAAAATGTGATTAGCAAAACTAACAAGCCACCGACACAAAACCCTGAGTTAATGTACTTAATATGAATAAGACATGAAGAGATTAACAGACAACCTGCCCATCTGATACTGCAGCAGAAATATGTTTATGAAAGCATCATCTGATCCTCATCATTATGCACAACAATAGAAAGGGTCTCTCGCACGATCCACGGTATGTACAGTATAACTGTGGTGTATGTACAGTGAAACAGTGTGCACACATGAAGGGAAAACAGAGCGGGTTGGTGAGGAAACGGTGTTTGTCCAGCGATGGTGGCTCGAGTTCACCGGAGCTGTCTGTTTACACTCAGCCCGTCCACATTATGCAACATCTGAAACAGAAAGGGCACTAGCCCAAACAAGCGAGCTGCCCTGGCTGCATCTACAATACCAGAAGTACCATGGGGTGGTCTGCAGACTCAACAACACTGCCAGTCTATTCATACGCAGGAAGATGAAGAATCTAGAACAAACAGTCCTGGCCCCTGGTGCCTGCAAGATTATTTGTTCTGGCACCCTCTCGGTTTTTGCTGGACTCTCCACCTAAACCTCATCCCATGCTCTGCGCCCCCACGATGACCCGACAATACCCACTCGGAGATGGACTCACCGGGAAAACCCGGGGTCTGTCTGTGAAGTATGAGTTACACGCTGTGTGAATTAGGTCATCAGGATGAATTTGATTTCCTAACAGAGGGACATATGATGAGGACTGTCATTTGTCTAAAAAGGAGGTTCTCATCAGTGTTGCACACCTGTTATCTACTGAAATCCTTAGAGGGCATTGTCACATTGGCCCCGTTGGGATTATCTGACGAGTAAAGGTCAATACGTACTCCAGAGAACTTTGGTCTTACTCCCAGGGCTGGAAGAACAAGGACAAAGTTCCTTCTGGTCAGGACATTTCATACTTCACAAGAGATAAGAGAGCAGAACAAATTTCTGACCAATCACTACAGCTGTCTGACACAAGATCAAGAACATAGATCTGCCCAGATGATGTGACAAGAACAAGTTGCAAGACAGCAAACCAGGGCGGGAGTATGTATTGACCTTAAAGGCGCAGTGTGTAATATTTTGGTTACTCACTTCTCTCTGTAGAGATATGATTACCAAACAGTTAGATACTGACATTTTAATGTATTATCATCTGAATGTATGTCTTGCTTTTTAAATTACCCTAAAATGAGCCCTTTAAAGTATATTTACATTTGCAGCGGCTCCTCTACATGGGGGCTGCCATGTCCCCCCCCCCCCCCCCCCCCCCCCCGCCCGCCCCCCCCCCCCGCCCCCCAGTAGCCTAGAGTGGACATACTGAACTTCTTTTGACCTTTAATGACAACTGAAGTCTAACATAGGATCTCCTGCAGGCTCAAATTGGAACGGTGAGGTGATATACAAGATGCGACGTCACCCAAAAATGTCACCAAAGCTTACACACTGTACCTTTAAGTTCCAAAACTATGCACGTAATTCTAATGAAATTCCCACTTGCAACTTGGAAAACACAGAGGTTCATAATAGAGTTCAGAGCAGGCAACTTGACTTGAGACAGTGAGAGAGAGAGAGAAGGAGCAAAGGTTTTTACTAATAATATCATTGGCCCAGTTACATTTACAGTAGGAGTGTCTCAGTGGTCTTGCATATGCGTCAAGGATACATTATCCCCGACCCCTTACATCTATAATTGGAACAGAGCTACAGTTAAATATAGTAAAATGATTTTTTTGACAGTGAAAAGTCCCTCGTTATGTACGGCGCCACATCAATAGGAACTTTTTAAGATGAGTGTGATCCTCAATCATGCTCCATGCCTGAAATCATCCTCTATATTGCACATACAGGACCTATAGATAATCCCTTCATTACATTAAATTGCCTGTGCGCTGTGTACGTATATTATGGGATGAAGAGGGATTTTCAAAAGATTAAAATAGGAAAAGAGGAGACTTTGCATGGCCTACTACTACCACCAACTGAAATCTCTCTATTAGAGCATGACAGCTGCCTAGAGTGCACGACCCACTAGAGGGAGCTAGAGTACAAACAATGTTCCGAGGTGATCGCTCCACGCAGCACAGTCCGCTGGCTGTGACTTATCTGTCTTTACCTGCAGACGATTTCCTGTCAGTGAGCCTTTGCTTTTCATTGCATTCTTTCAGTATCAGTCCTCCCGCCGACAAACATGCAGCTCAACGTGATGTATCCCTGGTGTGACCATAACACAGGTGCCTCGTGGGCTGACGTGCGGGGAACAGGGAGGGAGGGAGGGAGGATACTATGTCAGGGAGATGAAGAGCAGAGATGGTCAAAGTGAGGGCAGCAGCAAACGGTGTAAACCTTGCAGTTGTGTAATCCATCCCGACGAGGGATCTTAAGATAAGCGTTTAAAAAGATGGGAGACGTCAGGTCATTTGTATTTATGTCGGTGTGCAGAATATCCAGAATTTGGATGGACGCTTTGAAAGCAACTGCACCACATGCTCGAATAAAAACAAATGAGCTGTAATATTTAAGGTGTCTGAATTTGGCATTTGAATCCTATTTTAACAAAGTCCTTGACGTGACATACAAGCACAGAGAGGAAACAATCTATTTGTTAGAGGAGAGGAATTACGATATTTCCCAAGTGGATAGGATCAGATTTGATGTTCTAAGTGGGTCAGTGGAGCAAGGCTGAGCTCAGCAATCTATAGCCTCATCCATAATTCATTAGAATCACACAAATGATATGGACTGAGCAGGGAGTGGCAGGGGATGCAGAGCATGCCCTGTCTGCATCTGTCTACCCCCCCCCCCCCCCCCCCCCCACACACACACACACACACACACCCCTCCCCTCTCTCTCTCTCTCTCGTAGAATAGGCAATTTCCCTTTGAAAACAATCCACCGCTCCTGCTGAGCAAAGACAGAAAAAACAATAGCAAACATGGCCTTATCGGTGAGGTGTGTGGGGGTATACACATTGGAATATACGGTATGTATCTTGGATGGGACCTGGACTACAGATGGATATAGTTACAGGATGGTGTCTGAGGAACTGAGATGTAGGTCAAGGTTGAAGTGAACATCCTTGGTGACTGTGTGGCAATCCTGCCACGGCTGAGAAAACACTATGGACACACGTGCATGCCAACACTCATGTCCTCTCTCACCCTCATTCTCACACACACACACACACACACACACACACACACACACACACACACACACACACACACACACACACACACACACACACACACACACA
>JAFBJT010109220.1:49499-77569 GCA_016785325.1 Chascanopsetta lugubris
CACACACACACACACACACACACACACACACACACACACACACACACACACACACACACACACACACACACACACACACACACACACACACACCCTAAGAGGAAGGACCAGCTGCAGGCCAAAAATAAATACACAAAAGATGACCCGCAGTGACTTTCTGCTGACATGTACACTTACATGTGTATGACCTCATTTAGACCACATACTCCCCCCCCCCCCACTACATGAATCAGAACAACTAGTCAAAATTTAATTAGGCTGTCATCAAAGCCCATTAAGTATTCTAATTTCATTAACATACGATGGATATCATGTCTCTCACAAGAGGAAGAAAATCGATCTGTATGAAACAACCACAGAATGTGTCCTGCTTGAGATACATGAATACATCTGGATGTCCTTGAAAAGCACTGGTTCAGAGATCTGTCTATTAATAGCCGCGGAGAAACAGACAGGGAGCTGTAGCTCTGGACTCCCTCCGCAATCAGACCCACTTTAGAAACCTATAAAAGTGGTTATGAGCCGAGAATGGCTTCAACCTCACAGCTCCATCTACTTCCTCTGATCAACACACACACATACACAACTGTATTTTTGAGCCTCTATTGTCCACCCGGCTTACATCATCACATCTGCTGTGATGGTGTCTCACCCAAAAATGCTTGTTATGCATAAGCTGTGAAACAACAATATGCGTGTGTGTGTGTGTGTGTGTGTGTGTTTTTCCCAATACTGAAAATGCTAATTACAGTCAGCACAGGATAAGGGTGTTGCTCTATGCAATCACATGAATATTCAATAGCTTAATTAAACAGGCTGGGGCCACACTTCAAAGGGAACACAAACAGTTGGGTGGAGAGTGCACATACACACACACACACACACACACACGGATGCGGATGCATTCAACCCAGCATATAAGAAATTATTATCTGAGTCAATTCCACTCTCCAGATTGTTGTGACAGTTTCACAGTGAAACTATTTACTCTGTTTTGTTGATTTCCCTATAAGTGTCACTCTGAAGTCCCACTGATCTGTTAACGTTCTACAAAATTCACATCTCAATCTTAATTTAAATCATTCAGAGGACTCTATTTAGGAATGCACCAGAATGATCAGAATTTGTAATGTTAGGACATTAAAATTACTTGGCAATTAAAATAATGATATAACGCAAAGTTGTTAAATTTGCTGAATTGCACTAATTGTTTGTTTTTGGGAAAACGCTTTTCATGCCATAGATTTTACTCTGTAACCCAGACTGATGAGTTGGCTGTGACATCAGACGCTGGACCTCAGATCATTAAACTGGGTAAAGGCGCCTCGGCCCTCTTTGAACATTACCCTGTTGCCATGGAGATGGGCAATCAACTCCACTGTCTGGGAACTGGACACAGATGAGAGGGATGAAGACACAGGGAAAGACAGTGTCTGAGACAGGAAGTGAGACATCCAGAAGGCGAGGGGGTTAAAGAGAGAAAAAGGAGAAGGGGTTGGAAAGTATAAAGAAAGAGATAAACAAGTGAGGTGTATTCAGGAACTGGGGAACTTTTCAAAAATGGTTGCTTATAGTGACACCGGTGGCAGTGAAGTGACATGCAATCAGTGTGCTGTCCTTCGCTTGCAGGTGTGAGCAAACGTTAACGAAAAGGAATTCATCAAAAGAACAAATGCATTCCTTCTTTGGACACACGCATGTGCGCGCACACACACGCGCGCACACACACACACACACACACACACAAGGACAAGGCCAAATCCAGCCAGTTCTGTTCTCACTTGGCACCATGACTGACAAGAGTCAACAAAGTAGTGAAATGAATCATTTTTCTTCGACTGCAGCAGCATGTTCACTCATTAGCAATACAAATTTAAATTTTTTTAAATTTATTTTATTTATTTATTTTAAAGTAAGTTGCCTAATACACCTTTACATTTCATGGACTTGTTTATGCCAATTGCATCACCTCTCCAAAACAACCAAATGGAGCATACATGACATGACATGATAAGTATTCAACCGACCAGCATTGACAATGCACTTTTGAAATGCAAGCACACACATTAAACCTTCAAATGAAAGGATATGGTTTGGGTGGATGATGTTTGGAGAGTGCTAACAAACCCATACAGTAAAGTAAATAGACAAGAAGACACACAGCCCATTCATGGTGAGTGGTTTAAGTAAAGAGAGAGCAGAGGACAGGAGAGCTTTTGTGTTTCATTCACAGTCAATACCAACGTTTGCTCTGCTAATCAATAAATGTCTCTCTACTACATGTAAACCCACATCATAGCGAGCAAACACACCTCCACACAACCACAACACCGGTGGTGAAATCTTTAAACTTGTTGTGAAAACACACAAAAGACAGGAGGAAGCGTTTTGTGCGTCTCTGTTGAGGGACAGCGGACGAACGAGAAACAACAGGAAGGGGGGGGGGGGGTAGGGTTGGGGGGGGGGGGTGACTCAATGTTAGATAAGACAGAAAGGGCCACAGAGGAGGAGAGATTACGGCGATGAGAAGTCAGATCAGCTCTTCTGACGGAGGCACATTTTCCTCACCACAAGCCACAGACCTGCCACCTCGCCCTCATCCGAGTGTGAGGTTGAAGTCAGGCGTCATGTACTACCAACGACCACGCCGTGTTATGATGGTGCACCGACAGCACTCACACTCTGCCTGGGAGACTATTTGCTATGGGCTGATAGTTGGCAAACATGGGGATGGGACGACATAAGTCGGAGCCGACTCGGAGCACATGCTTCACCAACCTCCCCTTCTCCCTCAACCGAAAGTCAATCCAAACTCTTTTATTTGATTTGACACAGGTTCGACTGCATGCTTACGTGAGATACGACAGCTAGAGGGCAATTTGCTCATCAGTCATTAGTTTGGTGAAACTTGATTGTCGTATACACATCCATATATACTGTATATAGGTTGTGATTGAGCGACTCCGGCCCGGATGTAATTCTGTTTGTCTTGTCAAGTAGTGGTCAGTTGGATGAAGTTGTAGGGGTACGCGGGGGAGTCCCGCTGAAAGGTGGGCTGGAGTCCTCTCACCGGCACACAGCCGGGGGGCCCGAGGGGGCGGGACGTGATAAGAGAACATTGATGAGGAGTTTAAACTAGCTGGGACAGAACAGGCCTCAGGGGACCAGGTGATGTTCCATACCTCCCATTGACAGTTACTGCTCTCGAACCGGACGATAACTCACCCGCGATTGCGCAAGAGTGAATTGCACAAAAGAATGCAGAAACTACCTCTCGAGTGATGATTTTGAGGTTCCTGATTGGCGCCATATCCGTTTCCAAGTAGTTTCCATTTGCTGGATAGCGCAGTCAAGATCTGACATGATAGATAGAGTGGATTCAATACAGTTTTCTTTCAATTGAACTAGATTAGTGCTGGTAAATAGTTCTGCAGGAACGAGTCCTAACACATGGACGGCTGTGCTAAAACTTATGGTCCCCTCGTCTTGAAGCCAATTTTTTTTTATGCTGACCGCTTTCCGGAGAGATGTGATGTTAAAATGAGAAATTGTGTAGTGGGTTATAAAAATAAGCATTTATCACAAGACCATGTTTAGGCTGCAGACAGCTGCGTGATTCCTGCTCAGCTGGACATTGCTGCTCTTTGTGTGTTTAAATCTGTGGCATGTTTTCATTTGGATTCTGGTGGAGCACAAAGCATTTGTATTTCTACTATGGAAACACCAGGTTTGATGGGAGGCAATGGAAAAGACAAAGGATGAGCAGGAGGACAGGTGGAGAAATGGCCTGAGAGAAAGAAACAGGGTCATCCACCCAACCCCCTCCCCCGCCCCCTCCATTTCCAATAAATCCCACCATCGCCTCTACTGAAGCGAACAAGGTTAGCCAACATTTTCAGACGGGCCCTGGAGGAGGAGAAGCTCTCCAAAGACAAACAGGGCTTGAGTTCAGTCCTTTCTCAACAGAAAAAAACTGCCGAGGATGGGGCCCTCAAGGCGCGGCTTCCTTTTCATCTCAACTAGTATCTTATATCCCGCTAGAACATTCTGCCTTTTACAAGTCTCGCATCCTGACACGAAACATTCCTTCCAGGCCTTCACTCCCTCTCCCTCTGTTTTTTTAACGGCTGTTCCGGGAAGAGGGGGAAGAAAAACGGTCTCCATCGGTCCGGGTTCAAGCCTCCCAGTCCGAGAGCGCGAGAGTGCTTCTGTCTGCCCATCTGTGCCTGCACAAGTCCACGCTTCCAGGCATACGAGCATCATCACCGGCACCATTACGCACAGCCAGAGATGAATAGGGAGGGTGTAGTCAGTCGCTCAATTAATCAGCAGCTAATTGTAATTAATCCCACAGGCTGAGCACCAGCTGTGGAATAGAGCTCGGGAGTTTTCACACAAACCCTCAACTCTCTCTCCAGTACAACGACCACCAGGGGATAGATACATTAGAGTCACAGAGAGTTGTATAACATGCTAAATTAGCCCCTGATCGCAAAAGCACCATAAACGATCCCTGGTCTGCAATAAACATCCAACGTGTTTTCTATTAATAACGTCCGTCAGTGTCAGCTCGTGTTGACCTCGGACTCTCGGCTTCGGTTTCAGTCACTGTTTAACAGGAGGCGATAAAGTGCAGAGACAGCACTCATATGGATGGCACTATGGAAAAAGTGGAAAAGCTGTGTTTACGAAAAAAACTGCTGATACGCAAAAAGTCTCCGAACGGTTCTCTCTCTCTCTCCTCCTGTGGTCAACGTGATGATGCAAACACTGTTTCTCCACAAGACAGATGAGTCAGTTTGAGTAAGAACTCAAAGTACTGATCAAAAAGACACACAACTCTGGCTTGATAGCAAAAAGCTGAGGGGCACAGAGAGAAAGAACAGCGGAGAGGATGTGCAAACAAAGCACATCAGGTCTGTAAAGATCTTAAAGGTGCAGTGTGTACGATTTGGTGACATCTAGAGGTGAAGTTGGATGTTGCATCTATCACCTCATCCTCACACCTAAGGACAAACAGGGGACTTCAGTTATTAAAACTCAAAAGATGTTTAGTCCGTGCACTTTCACTACGATAAAAACAGGGCCGCCCCCGTTGAGAGGACCCCCTCCTCATGTAAATATACATTAATAGGCTCATTTAAGGGTAATGGAAAGAAATAATTCATTTAGGTTATTATAAATGTATGAAAATGTCAGCACAAGAATGACCCAAATCTTACACACTGCACCTTTAAAGGAGCTAAATTGTTTACATGGGAAAACACACGTGGCGTCAATGCAGCCGCCTCTGTGTTGGAAGCTTACCTTGGAGTTCTGTCTACGGAGACTGAAGCGCTGCACCATCCTGACGGGCTGAGTGACAGACCCACAGCTGGACCCCCTCTCCTACTCGCCTCCACTCATATCCCTCCAAAGTGCACACCGCTCACATAGTACACACACACACACACACACACACACACACGCGCATGCTGCCCTCCTCTCTAAACAGCCATGTGCACACACATTTCGAGTCCACCCCGTTTTTGTCTACTGTACAAACACAAATGAGGAGGGATGAGGTAAAAAAAAAAGGTGGGGAGAGAGAGAGAGAGAGAAAGAGAGAGAGTAGACACAGACGGCTCAGCTGTGTTGCCCTCTGCTAATATTCTCAGTGATCCCCTGAGCTGTCGCTTGCTTGCTCTCTCTCGGTCTCTCCGCTCTCTCTCTCTCTCTCTCTCTCACACACACACACACTCACTCACTCACTCACACACTCACACACACACACACTCACACTAGATGCTCAAACCACATGGCTTTGTCACACACATAATACATGCACACACACTTTCAGAAAGAAGACAGAGAAAGAGAGGTTTTACGGTCACACATGTACACACACACCCACCACATCCTCTTCTGAGCACTACACAGATGACGTTCACAAACAGACAGTGTTCGGCTCTACTCATGTAGGACGAGCCAAGGTTGCCTCCCGCTTCCTGTCAACGAGTCGAAGGGTGGTGTGAGGAGGAGGAGGAGGAGGAGGAGGAGGAGGAGGAGGAGGGAGCAGCTGAGTGTCTATATGAACTCTCTCCAGGGACAGAGGGAGGGGGACAGAGGGTATGAGAGAGAAAGAAGAGAAAGGGAAGGGATTTTACCAGAAAGAGAGAGAGGGAGGGAGGGAGAGAGCGGGAGAGAAAGAGAGAGAGAGAGAGACAGTGATGACAGAATGAGCCGATCACTTCCTCCATCACCCCTGCCACACCCATGAATTCAAACAATTACAAACCTTCGACCTACACCGATAGGATGCCACACACCTCCAAGGTCGTTCTCACCGTTACTATAGCAACAAAAGGCGGGCGTAGTTGTAGTTTGGATGTAACCACGGTAACTGCTCAGGTGACCTGCTGGGTCTCTGTTCAGCTACAGATGGGAGAGGTTATCATCAGCAGCACACAGACGTGGTCACCTGTCACAAAAACGGCTCCGAGCACAGATGTTTTGCTGCGTTGTGTCATCAAAGGTGCGCTCGTTTACACGTGATTGAGGGATACATGGTTTTTAGGGATGAGGAAACGGGCAGTGACTGTGTCAAATGTGACTCACAGGTGAATGTTTTGAATGTCTATTTATATCAGTACCAGCAGCCTCTGATCTGGACTGACAATACACTGATCATCCACCACAAGCATGAGCTCATAAAGCAAACACAACCTCAGCAGCAGCCAAGCCCCAAGGCGGCTAACAGCATTTTCACTGATCCAACGCTGACCTCTGGTGGCAGAAAGATGAAACTGAAGCGAGAATACTGAGGCCATGGTACAGTGGTGATTACGGAGTAATTTCCAAAACAGATAACGCAGAGAAGGAAATCCATTTGAAGCATTTACCGATATATCAACCGAACAATACTTAAGACTGTGTGCTTCGAGTGTATGTAGTGCAATAAGTCTAACATTGATCATCTCTGAAATCTAGTGTTCTGTCCACCTCCAGTCCTTCTTGTCCTGCTTTGAACTGCAGCGTTGAGACAGTTACACAAAGTCAACACAAAGTTTACTTAGATATTGATCTATTTAGGTTTGTAACTGTTTTCTCCAAATGACAGGAGGGATTAATTCAAGCTGATTGTAAGTGTTCATAAGAGCACCGGACTATTCTTTTGCAACATCATGGACTGTGAACACATTCTGAAACACTACCTTACTGATTAACGGGTGAATCCATGCGTGTTATTATTGATTTATTTAATTGCGGGCTGCAGAGTGGATTAGCGTGGATTCAGTCTGTTCGGACATCAACAAGCGTCTTTGCTCACGATCAATAGTCAGTACTTAACAAACTCAGACTGCGGTGAAGACAGACTGCAGACTGCTCGCTCTGAACTTAGAGCTGAAACAGCAGAGATTGCTGCGTCAGCAGGAATATGAAGCTCCACTTTGGGCCGACCGTCCGTCCGACGTGTTCTCTGACAAACCGGGACCGACACCAGCAAAACGGGAGACGAGGCATATCGATGAGTCTGCGTGACTCTGCACTTACCCTGTCTGTCTCCTCTGTGGACTGGTACCCAGACGACAGCACCACATCACTACCGGTGTTTCCGGGGGCCGGGCTGCTGGGCGTGGTCTCGGTGGTGGAGGAGGAGCGCGGCCGGCCGACGTGCTGCTGTGGCTCGGTGGTATTGTGGCGGCGCGGGGCCAGGGGGCTGCCTCTCAGGAGAGGGTCGCGGTCCCCGCTCCCCGATCCCGACCCGGAGCCCTTGCTGCGCCGGCTCTGCAGGCTGGTCCCGCGCCTCATTACGCCTGCAGCCGCTGAGCCCCGGCGAGCTGCAGAGGGAACCACAGGAGCAGAGAGGCGTTCAGAGTCGGGGCAGCAGCACCCGGAGGTGTCCTCTGGGGCGGAGGCGGAGGCGCCACCTGCCGACATTACGGAGGAGGACGAGGACGAGGAGGAGGAGGAGGACGAGGAGGTGGTGGCGGTGGAGCGAGAAAGGGAGAGGCGTTTGCGCTGCTGCTGGAACAGCTGTTTCAGTCCCTGGCCAAAAGCCCCCATGCTCTCCCTGGCGCTCTGGCTCCTTTTAGAGAAGGACGGCTGCTCGGACTGGGACGAAGCCCTCTTCAACCCTGGGGTTTGAGACCCCGCTGTCTTCCGCCTAGCTCCAGGACCAGAACTGGGACCCACCCCCTCTGGCTCTCTTTGACCTTCATCCCCTTGCTGCATGAGGCCCCGCTGACCTCCAAGGGAACGCCCGCCCCCCGGAGGATATCTCAACAGTCTATGACACTTTCTTCTCTATCTGTCAGACATGCAGAGGTTCACAAGCAGACTATGAATGTGCAGAGGAGACAGAAATGCAATCGAATATGGTGGAGAACAGCGGTTGTGCAGACGACAGTGGTGGTCAGGCGCGTGAGTCCAAAGAGGGAGCATGCATCTCTGATTCAGGAACAAGAAGCCATGCTGGTCTAGTGCAGAGAGAGAGGAGATGGGTTACGAGAGGCCTGGATCCAGTGATCTGCATCCACTTACTTAGAATTGTGTCAGAAAGATTAAATGCAGTGTAATTATGCTTGGATTTCAGAGTCTGCAGACAGCATGAATCGGCACTGAAGTGTGAACACGAGTCAGTACATTTGCAAATATAATTCTGCAATATTATGGGATAAATATTCAGGGCTGCCTCAGGGACGGCTGCGCCAGCCCTATGAATCATTCAACATTGAAATAGCCACCTCTGGATGCAGTTTAGCCAGCATGACATCACAAAATGAAGCATACATGAATTCAAAACTATGCTGGTATTTGCAGAATAAAGTGAATGAAAAATGAGACTGCGGGGGAGATGAAACTTGACAGAGTGCTAAAGGGAAATGTGCAGAGAATAACAAAGAGAGAAAGGGAAACATCGTCTAACCTTGTAGGTTTAAAGAAAATGTTTTTTTTTTTTTTTAAACTTACCATCAGCCCGACTGTCCGCCTCGTGCGACTCACACTTGTGGGTTACCTGAGGGGGCGGACAGAAGAGGGAGACAAGAAAAAGAAAACCCTTTGAAGAATTTTAAACATCACGGAAATACATTCATACATAAAATAAACATTCATCTTGGTAGAATCTACCATTAGAGTGAACTTTGCCCAATTTTCAGTGCTTGTTTGCTCCTCTAGGAGCTCATTTAATGCACCCCAGAGGAGTCTCTTCCTTATCCGGAGGAGTATCAGGAGACAAGGGTTCCCACGTGAGGATCAGCTCACGGCGCAGTGACACAAACACGGAGCTCAGTGCACGCTCGCCTCCCGCTGCCTCACAAGCTGCCTGGCTGAATTAGAGTCAGGGGACAAACCCCAGCAGAGAAGGACACCTGATAAAATAAACGCTGGGATCTGATTGGTGGAGAAGTGATCACCTCAGTGACAGATGCATAGGCAGTGCACCGAAGGGCGGGGGGCGGGGGACGGGGGGGGACACACGGGGCAGGCGGGCGGGCGGGCCGCGCCTCCCGCAGCATCAATAGCTACACTCCCATTGAGGACGGCATAACAAGCAAGGCAGGAACATTCGGAGCCCGGGGAGGCAAACGTTACATGTTGAAGTGATATTCCTTCAGCTGCAGCGTCAGGTCATGAAGGATGACACGGAGCTGAGCGGACAGACGCATCTGCACGCACACACGCGACTGCGAGGATGCACTCTATGCAAATGAGGCTGTGGCAGTGCCATCGGTTTTACGCGTCCACGGGCAGAAAGAGCACAGAGCAACGTGCAAAGAAGAACATCACTTTTTACAACAGCCTCAATTATACACAGGCGATCTCCCTCATTCTGTGACGGTAGATAGATAGAGTGACATTTATTGAAGAAATTGCAATCGATAATATGTTGGCAGTCAGTTCAATGGGACTGCCATCCTAGACATTGTGCTGTGAACCATTCAGCAGAACCTTTCAGACTCACAGCGAAGCCTCAACGTTTACTGATTACACATCCAGGTATGAACTCCATCAATTCTGATTAAATGCCTCACAGGACCAAATATATCTATGACAAAATTATAGCCTTGCATTGCAGCTTTAAAAATGACAGTTATTGACCACTCAGAAGGCCTTTGATTAAACTTTGAACTTATTGGACTTTTTTGCATGTATGTTGGCAGTTTGTACACAATGTGTGTGTGAGTTAGGGAGGAGCCAACTGAATTTATGTGGCTCTGATTGGTGTTTGTGAAGTTTAGGGCTGAAACAAATAATCACTCTAATTATTATAATCGACTGCATATATAGTGGAGAACTAATTTGGTGATTGCTTTATTGGGTCTGAGGCAGTACAAAAATATTTTTTAAACCACAGAAAATGTAAATACTATTTTCTCATATAAACTGTGATAAATGCTTTTGCCTTCATAACAAATTGATTAAAAGACGAGAGAATACTAGATAAGATTAATAGTCATTAGTTGCAGCCCTTTATCCATTCAGTATACCAGTATTGTGGTGTACTTTAGGTCTCCCATAACATCAAGAAATTGTTTTCTTCTGTTATGAAATGTACTACAAAATAATATCGTTTATTATCCTAAATGACCATTTGTTTTGTGTTCCCTGTCTTTATTTCATTTGAGCCGTTTCGACCAATTTGGGTGTTACGCACAAGCATAACAAAGACAGTAAACATTACACAAGCCTCATCTACCCTCATACACACAAATCGCTGAGTGGACTTCGGTGGCTGTCACAGTCACGATGACAATAGTGAACTGTGTTGTTTTGGAGTTAGTGAGCCGTTATGGGGATAAACCAAAATTAAATCCAACCTGAAGCCCTCTCCCATCCCTCCAACGCATCCCTCCCTCTGTGCACATAAATCCCCTCCTTCATCCGAAGGCTGATCCTGGAGCTGGATTGGGTGTTTACTTGATTGCCTATGGCTTTTTTATTCAAACTAAATCCTCTTTCAGGAGCCTTCAGAGGACAAAGCTGTACTGTCAGAGCAGGTGAACATGCTTGTGTATGTTCGAGTGAGAGAGCTACCACATCTTTGTGCAATTCAAGTCAGACTCTTTGTTCTAACTTGATGATCAGTTGAAACAATGTCGTTAAAGACAATGTATGAAACATACAGGTATTCTTGAGCTGGGATAAAAAAAATTTTTAAAGGAAAATAAGGCAGACTCTTTTTATGACTATTCTAATTAAATGTAACGGAGCAAGAAATCTTTCAGTTTGAATTCAGGATTAAAATGCTAAACAGACAGATTTGACCAAAAATAAGATTCTTTGCTGATCCTCTGGGAAATGATTTATCCTCTCTTTAGTTCAACCTCAAAAACACGGTTGCAATGTGATGTATTCTGGTGTATTTAATCCCTGTCCACCACAGAGACAGATGTGTGACAGAATGTGATGATCAGGGATGAACAGGTGCCAGCCATGACGTCAGCTGGGGGGCCGGCGGCCTCTGTGAGTCAGCACATTTCACAATAATGTCAGGGGTGTGTGACAAATGACCAGAAAGGACAATGACCTCTTTGGAACCCTGTCACCCCCACCTATGTCCTTGTATATAAATAAAAACACTCACAACTCAAAGCTAGTTTGACTACAGAGGTGGTGAAAGACTGCTCTGAAAACACAGCTCTGGTATTGACAAACTGGAAAATAAACAACAACTCACACATTATAAGTTGTTATTTTGCAGTCATTGACAAATATGTGAGAGATACTATAAAAGAGTCAAAGTGGCATTCAATAAAAAAAGGATGTTCTGTTACATATTACATAACGGTAATTGGTCATTGAGGGCAAATTCCAAAGGAATGAAAACAGCAATTCAAATATTCAGGTCACTTTATACTTAAAAAACAAAACAAAATTCAAAATATTTATTTGAAAATAATTTCACACAATCTTACACCATATACCTTTCACAGTAAATAAGATAACAACTTTTAAATAATTAATTCAGGCCCATACTTCCTTGCCCCTAAACATATCATTTTTGTACAGTCCGGCTCACAAAAACCCAACTTAACGCAAATAACTGATCACTCTTTCTTGTATTGGCTCTGTTCTATCCCAGTCTCATTCTTTTTTTCTGTTTTTTAAAGATGCAAACTGACCATGACAAACACAAGTGGAGGTCAATCTGGCTGATGCTATGTGACACTGAAGCAGCCATGTTGTTCATTGCTGAACATACACTCGGTTAATTCAGCAATGGCCGTGCAGCCTAGACAAGCCCGTGCAGTGTTTCCAGAAGGGTCTGAGAGCTGGCGTGGAATAGACCGCTCTTTGTTTGCAATGAGCCACACACAGGCCCATCACTGCTCTTTGTGCTGCGCCTCTTTCACTGACAGACACACATCAATAAGAGGGGAATTAGGCCAGAGAGTTCTGGCAGCCACGTTTGTGCGCGACCGCCTGCATGAATGTGTGTGTTTTAGAGAGAAGGGACGAGGGGGAGAGGTATAGCGGGAATTATTTTGCGGGGAAATGTGTACGAACGAGGCCGCACTTATGTGTGTGTACGCTTGTGTTGGTGTGTGTGTGTGTGTGTGTGTGTGTGTGTGTGTGTTGACTGTGACCAATGGAAAATGGGCCATATCTCATTCAGCAGCTGCATAATGAAAGCATAGGCAGGAAACAGGGACAATCGTTATTGTGTGTGTGTGTGTGTCAGAGAATTGCACCGTTGTATCAGTGCTGACAGCGCAGGAGATGACTTCAGCATACTGCTGAAAGTGCAATAAGAGAAGACGTGAGTCTTTGCGCGAGACGGGGAGTAAAGTGAGAAAAGGGATACAGAGCGAGTGAAAGAGGCCGGGACTGGATCAAAAGCATCCAGCAGTCGGTGGGGTGTTTGGCCCGGCAGTGTCAGGTTCAGCCAAGTGCTCACTAAAGACTGCGTCTGAATGAGAAGGTGAATGGCAGGTGGTTCCCTGACAGAGGCCGGCACAGCGGCCTATTGTGCTACAGGGCCCTGCTGCCAAGGTTGCGCTCAGCTTTCCAGGAACAGGACAAACCAGGTAACACAACAATACACACACACACACACACACACACGCACACGCACACGCACACGCACACGCACACGCACACGCGAACACGCACACACACACATGTATAGAAAATAAAATCCGTTTTCTCATTTGTGTCGCAACCTTGATCACGTGAAGAATGGGAGATGCTGCCTGCTCATAATGGAGTCAGACACACGCCTTCACACCTGCCGTCCGTGATGACGGTCTATCGTATCTGATGTTTCTTATCTTTTAGGCGACGTGACACCACAGCCAGTCTCAAATGATCGTGACACACAATGAGACTTGCATAAAAGGACACAACAGGTGGAGTATTGGGTGTGAGTAGTAGTTTGAGCAAGAGGGACTAGATCTACTTCTTCTTTGCCGCACCAAAGCAGCACTTTAGCTGTACTGCCATTGGCTCGACGGTCAAACTAAAATGTCAGCAGTTTAGCATTATCTTATAGGGATGTCCCCAATGTAAAAAGGGCAACATTTACCATAAGCAAAACACCCAGCTAGTGTGTATTCTTAGATTGACATATTTGTGTGTGTGTGTGTGTGTGGGGGGGGGTTCAGTTAAGACGGTCAAACAATGATGAGCAGTTCTGTTGCATTTCTTCTTTTTATGTATTTGTTGGATTTGAGTTTTGAAACACACCAGTCACAGTTGGCCCAACCGCCCCGACCAAACACCAGTGGGTGTGTGTGTGTGCAACAAAAGTGCACAAACTACAAGAAATGTTAGATTAGTTGTGGACATGCCGATACTGTGGCAAGCTACTGAGCCAAACAACCAGCACATTCCTGTCCATATGTTGCCAATAAGACACATGTCAAACTCAGCAACTCAATAAGAAATAGAAGAAATAAAGACAAAGATCGCTCAAAGGCATCTCAGCACACAAACACTCCTCCTTACACTGCTATTTCTAACCTTAGAGGAAATGCAACATGTTTAGTATTCGTGTTCAAAGAGGTTTCGCGGTGACTAAACATAGGTATCGGGGCAGTGATGAAACACAAGTGAAGACAGAAGATGATTCTGAGTGAGGCAGAAAAAGAAGCCTGTTAGTTCCTGTGCTGAACACAAAAGCAACCGACTCCATGAATTATTGACGTGGAACTGACACTGGCCCACGTCCACTACAACTTGAAAAACACTCAGGTGTAATGTATCTGTATCCGACCTGATGTACAGTGTTCGGGGGATCCGAAGTAGGGCGGATGTTTAGAAAAGGGGGGCTTCCAGTGGTCAAGTGGAGAAATGAGATACATAGAATATACCCCATTTCATAAGTCCCGCATAGTAGCTTTCACTTCCTAACCTGATAGGTGTTTAACAGTGGGCAGACTTCCCACTCGGCAAACATGGCTCATATTCCCCTCAACTTTGGCAGAGCAGCGTGGGCTGTCAACAGGCTGGAAACCACCTGCACACCAGCTGAAATCTCATACCACAGATTGTGTTAAAGGCGTGCAGCCGTATGGAATGGGGAGGGGGGGCGGAATGTGTCGCAGGGTCAGCGGACACTTTGTGCAACTTAAAAGGGAGACCAACGGGGTCATGAGGCCAGAGGAAAGCAGGGACATCTGAGGGGGGGGCCTGCAGGTGTAAAACACTTCGCGCAACGAGATATAAATCGTCCACGTCGTCACCTATTTAAATAACTCTTAAGGGCAAATCTCTGGGTTCAGGTAACCAGACTCCTTTGCGGCTCAGTGGTGGGGTTAGTGCGTCGTCTTGAGGCCTTTACTATGAGTGTGATATCAGACTCAGCACCCGGGCAGTGGGTCAACAATATCAAGTGGGGGCAAGATATAAGAGACACAATTCCTACTCTGGTCATTTCAGAGGCAGAGGCCAAGTGGACGTTTTCCAGAGTTAGTCAATTTGTCTACTCTTGAGATACATAATATATCTGACTTGCAGGTTCCATTAGAGTGAAGGCAGCCAGACTTCAGCGACTGTTCCATTAGTCCGTCTTCTGACAGGGCTGTGATAAAAGGTCTGTTTAACACCGTCAGCGAACCAGGGGGCGAAATAACAGGATGTTAAGTTGAGACTCTCTCGGATACGTGTCTTCACGTGCTGCGAATGAGCGCTGAAAATACTACCTTGATTGTTTATATGTAACTTAATTATAGAAGGGTAGTAGCAGAGCAGGTATCCCATGGAATGAGAATGTAATCCCAGCTTTGAATCCCAGCTGCAGCCCTTTGCTGCGTGCCACCCCCCATCTGTTCATCCCATCCTTTCACAAACTCCTAAAAAGTGCAGGCAAAAATGCCACAAAAAGAACTATTACATAATAAAATGTCTAACAATGGTGTTGAATGGATGTTTCTCTGCCAGCACTTCCACATAAATATCAGGAATGAGTCTGTCAGAGAGTAATATGCGATGGACTTATCCAGGAACTAACACTGGCCAGCATGTGTCAGACATTTTCCTGTTGTTGTGAAAACGTCTGACCGAGACAATCTACAACACCGCTCTTCTTGGACAGCAAACTTAAATCATATCTTCCGCAGCTGCAGTTTTTACAACTGTCTGACAGCATTCAATCCGGACATGTGCCATGTTCACAGCGATGAGACCGGGAAAGGTGCCTATATAATGGATTCAGCAACCGAAAAGCCTCTGTGCCATTGCATTGACCTGAGAGTGTCTAAATTACATTTCGGCTGGTTGACAGACTTTCTTGAAAACACACTGAGGGAATTTCATCCTGAAACATCCACAACAACAACACCAACAACTCACATAAGCCTGAAACTCACTCGTTTCAAAATGCAAACTCGCGACGCTGCGTGACCCCTGCCTCTTTTCTGCCTCTGTTTTCAAACAGGAAAGGATCCGAGGGAAGCAGGCAGCCCGTTGCCACTAGAAACCACTGCCTTTAAAAAGGAATTTCACCTTCATTCTGGACGAGTGGGAGTCAGCCCTACTGGAGGGAAGAAACTCGATCTGTTGCAGCGACAGCAAAAATGGAAAAAGGAAAAACCTTTTACACGTATGTGCGAGTATGAAGAACCATGAGTCTGTGGTGTCTAATTTAAGCTGCACTTGAACACCACTGCTGCCTCGTGGGTTTCTGCAGAGCTGGAAGAGAGGAGAAGGTGTGCAAGCGAGAGAGAGACAGAGGGCGACGGAGAGAAAGGAAAAAGTGTTTCCTCTGTGAGATGCAGCACTTCCTTTTTCGGACAGAGCCCCATCACTGTGTGAATGATGCTCCGATTGTTTCCACTCCACCGAGGTGAAAAAACTCATTATCTGAATCCTTTTTGAATCCCTTACTGAACACTGAATCTTTGTTTGTGGGAAAGGGACAAAGACACCACTGCTTCACAAACATCTATTGTTGCCATTTAGGGTGGGTACCACACACAGCCTTTCACAGCCATGACGGCATGGTGGGTTTTTTTTGCTGATATGAAACTTTCATTTGGATAGAATGTAAAAAAACAAAACAGATGTGCATTGAGGTTGTCCCAAAAATATATAAATTGGAGCCGAACTGTGATACACTTTCTAACTGAATCGTTTGGAAGCAATTTTTGCATAGAAATGTCTCGGCATGTTGAGTTTCAATAAAAACCTATGGGATGAATCTGATCAGCGGTCCAGAAGCCAAGCAGCAAGGCTTATCATTTGTGATGCAGTTTCTGCAACAGACATGAACGTACACACACTTCGGGCACATGTGCTCGTGGCCCGCAGGCCGAATATGGCCCGACACATCATTTTATGTGGTCCGCAAGAGCTCAAATGATCTAAAAATAAAAGTCTTAAGCATACGTTGCCCGTGAACTCTCGTTAGTTACACATGCCACTTTGTATGTGTACAGTAATATGATCAGTGTGTTTACAGGTTTTACAGTGCGTTCACATTTTTACATGAATGGAAAATGCATCTTCAATATTTGCAACTTGAATGAATAATAATCAAACATGAAGACAGTTATTTTACAGTATGTTAAGTGGCAATTACATTTAGTCCTACAATTATAACCGGCCCATTTGAGGGCAACCATAATGCTGATGTGGCCCTCAGTGACAATGAGTTTGTAATCCCAGCACTAATGGATACATTAAAAGGCAGCTTAAAAGTTGGTCGACTGCACAGGCACAGGTCCCTCACCAGCTTCCCACTCGCCCACAGCGCCAATTATGTTTGGGTTTTTTTTGGAGTGCACAACCAAGCTGGGGGTACTACTGCCAAGAGCTGAGCCCAGGCAACCCGGGATATGCTGCAGCCACAGTTTCAACCAACATGCCCTCCGCAGAAGAGCGTAGCAACCGGGCATTAGCCTTTAAACAAGGGAAACTTATGAGAATCTCATTCATTGGTAGAATACTCTGCAACACTGTGGAAGTTACCGATGTATCCATCTTCCATAACACTGCCCTCGCTCAGTGAAAGGTGGTGCTGAGGCCTCTGCATGCATGTGTGATAGGTGGGAAGTCAAGTACAGTGTGTGACACAGCCACCACATCCTTCTGACCCATTAACGTGTTCACAGCCACAGCCAGGGGCCAATTAAGGAGGGAATCTGTGCACCGGGCCAGATGAGGTGTGTCAACACTGTTGTATTGTATGCTAGTTTTTGGGTTTTTTTTGCTTGTGCAGGATTCATGCTATTCTTACATGTTATCATGCACATAGTTCCACTATATGCAGGTTGTTTGTTATGAGTTATGTAAAACAGTGGAAAGACAAGAAATACAAATGCATGTGCCAACCTTATATTCTCAATATGTATCGAAAATAAGTCCCTGACAATACAGTTAATACGTGACATCATCGCACAGATATCTTCCACCAGAATCCACTTAGTATCATCATTTTTTCTGATTCATTGCCTGCACACTTATTGTGAGAAAAGCTGGTTTCCTGTTCACAGCCAATTAATCCGCATCTGTGACAGCCCACCACACACACACACGCGCGCACACACACACAGCTGTGATAATCTTGTGATCTGATCTCGAATGAGCACATCATCGGCCCAACCAGTGCCGAGGTATTACAGTGGATGAGCATCAACAGAAAGTACTGAGGGAACCATAAACAGACACACACACACACACACACACACACACACACATTACACTCAATACAAATACACTGTTCTTAGCACAGCTCACAACAGGGAAGAAGCAACGTGAGAGTAGCAGCAGCAGCAGCAGCAGCAGCAGGAGGGGGAGGAGGGCAGCAGCGTCATCCTGGTGGTCTGACCATCGGAGTGAGACATGAATGGCTGCGTTAGCTGTGCCCTGGAGGGGCCGCCGAGCTCTCATCCACTGAGCCGAGTAGGTTGAACAGATAGTGGGATATGTGGTCTGATGTTGTACAGTGAACCCTTCCACCCGTCTACACCTTAAAGCGCAGTGCAGTCTCCGAGCCATAAAGATGGACACAGGCATGAGAATGGATGAGTGGGATGAAAACAAACCTTCAGTCCATAATGGTGGTGACTGTGGAGCAGCTTCCCTTCACTGCAGAGGAGCTGACATCCTGCTACATCCGGCACCACAGGTCTACAACAGAGAGGAGCAGAAACAAAGTGAGATGGAAAGTCTAATCCTCTAAATGCTTCCTTGGCACGCTGTCCGCTCTGCGTCTGCCTGCCTGTAAATGCATGCGAGTGACTCTGTCTGTCTGCCTGTCTGTCTGCCTCCCAGACACTGATAATAACACAGTGCAGGAAGAATAGGAAGAGGACTAGGCATCAGATGGACTGACTGCCATCATCCTCTCTCAGGCCCATTAAAGACTGCATTAGCCATTTGGGTTGAGACTAAAATAAACCTGACTGAGGATTTACTAAAACATGGGCGTGTGTGTGTGTGTGTGTGTGTGTGTGTGTGTGTGTGTGTGTGTGTGTGTGTTGCAGAGGATAACATGAGCCACCGAGGCACATCACAGTAAAATAAATGGGAGAATTTCATGAATCACATCCAACACATAACTTTAGCAGAGTCAGTAACAAGCTGTCGAAGTCATAAAGCATGAGGGTTAACAGGGGGGCCAAGTGATTTCATCACCAGATGTCTCCATTTTGTTTGTTTATACTGTTTATTCCCTGCTGAGTGGTAATATTGGTACCCTAAATGTTATCAGGCAACATTGAGTCGTTTTCTTAGGGCAAAAAAAAAAGTTGAAATTTGGAAAATGGACAATTGAATGGGGGAGAGAAAATCAATTCGATTCTTAAACGTGACGGTTGAGAAAGAAGTAATGTAACACAACGTGGGAGCAAAGTGAAACAACGTGTAGAAGAAGCAGGCATAGATGTTGTGAGGCAGTGTTGTTGTCAGTCCAGCTGACAGCCCCGGTACTGTTATCGCTGCTGCTGCTAATGCGGTGTGTTATCTACATCGACACATTGCCTGCTTCTCCAAACGGCACACAAACACATCACACGGTCAACAACAACAACAACAACAAGACAGTCACACTTACCCGCACGGGTGACGGCGAAGTGTTGAAGCTGACACGCACCGCCGCTGGGAGACTGGGGCACCCACCACGAGCAGCCAGCCAGCAGCAGCAGCCAGCACCGACCGTACGTCCCACACTCTGCGCTCAGGCCGTACCCCCCTCTGACGTCATGACGCAAGCCTAGCGGCGAAGAAGCGTGGTCCTGTGGCAGGATGCCTCACTCGTGTGTAGAAAGTGTTTCACATCGTCTGTCTGTGTGACTTAAGATAAGATGAGATAAAATGAGATTAAAGACAAATGTGTATTTTACTTGTAAACTGTTCTTTCATCAAATGTGTTAACAATTAATGTGTATATACTGTATATGTACTCTTCAAATACATATATATTTTCTTTTACTTGTCTTTATTGAGCTTAATGGACAAGCCAAGCAAAGCACAAACACAAAGAAAAGTAATGATATACAGTGTGTTGCAAATGAAATAAATGAATTATGTTCACTGTAATGTGGAAACACTGCTTGGTATCAAATTACAATAAAAAATGAAACGGATACTTAAGATAGCTGGGAGGTAAAAAATAAACAAACGTACAATTAGAAATAATACAAACTAATAGAAATGAGAATCATTGTATCCAGACCTGACACACTGTACCTTTAATTAGAAAACATAGAGGACTGTTTGGTGGCATGACTGCAGTGCATGGGTGGTTCGTAGCTCTGATGTTTCCTCTCCACTAGATGGAAACATTGTCACAGATATGCCAGTGAGACATGGTCTCTATCAGAACACACTGACGTTGAAAAGTAAACCTCTCTGTCACTTGGTCTTCAAACCTAATTGAACGATCTGTCATTGATCTGTGTGGCCCTGCTCTGTCACTGGATGTAGGAGATGATTTAACCTGTCTGTCACTGGGTCTCAGCCACCATGTTTATCCACCATGTTTTATAGGAGCCCAGAATGGACAAACTAAATCCTCAGTTTTAATGCTATCTGGACACAAAAGACTGGGTCAACTGTCGTTAGATTATGCATGATAATTGAATGTGCTTGAATTTTTTTTTTTTTTTTAACGCCTACAATGCATATTTCAATGAATGACATTTCAGTCAGAGTTTGGACTGTCTCATCAACATTTCACAAATTCTATAAATTTACAAATAATAGAATAAAACCCGCAAATATGAGAGACTGTTTTCAATTAAATGGTGGCTCCACTTAGTGTTGAAATTAAGAAGTACAACACAGTCATGTACATGTTTCATATGTGCGCCATATTCCATTATATTTTAAGAATTTGATGCAGGCCAATAAAAAAAATGTACTACGGGCCGCTATTGGCCCCTGGGCCACAGTTTGGACAGCCCCTTGTTCCACACACTTTGAAGAGTAAATCCTACTGGACCTGCTGTTGATGAAAAGTCAAAGTCTAGTTGTACGGCAGTGATCCAACAGTCCCACAGCCTCCTCTGCACTTTCTTCGACCTGGAGTTAGCACCACAGGGTGCCCTTCAGTCATGACCATGTGGACCCAACAGTGTCAGACCATCCTTCTTTAATGTGCTGAACTCTACAGGAACTCTGTTGCTCATTAGAGGCTGATTGTCCGTGAGCAAAAAGAAGCAGAGCTCAAATCTTTGTCTTCCCATTGTCATTCATTTTTAGATGAGATGGACGTGAAAATCGTATCTGAAGAGGAAGGGAACATTTATCATCAGACTCCCATGAACACCCCTATACACAATATATCTCCATGCAGGGGATGAGTGTATTTCACAGCTTATACCTTGTCTTGGCTTGGCTTTTTATGACTGGCAAGAGTGTGAGTCATCCGGTGTTGGGGAAATAAACAGGGAATTCTATCGGCAAAGAAATACAGACAGAAATATACCAAAGAAGAGACGAGCTAATATTTAGTAAAGGTACACTGTGTAAGGTTTTGGGACACCTAGAGGTGAAGTTGTTGCAGATAACCCTAACCCCTCACCTCCCCCATCCAAAGGACAATGATATGGCCTATAATTATCATTAAAACATCAAAGGTGTTTCGGTAGTCCATGCAGGGCTACTGTAATAATATATTGACAAAACAGGGCGACCCCCCCCACACACACACACACTGTGAATAAAGATGGAAATATATAGGTAATTGCATAATGTTATCACTGTCATGTGATTATTTGAAATTCTGTCCCTGCCCATAAATATAAACCCTGTGAACTGATATCTCACATACTGGAACTTCAATGTACCTCACATAGTAAATGTAAATGTAATAAAGTTCATAATATTTCTCAGAGATCTATAGAATATTTTAGAAAACTAGAACCTGATATCTCAAAGGTGCAGCAGTGACATCTAGAGGTGAAGCTGCATGTTGTATCCATCACCTCAGGCTTCTGAACACGCAGGAGAACCTATGGTAGATTTCAGTTGTCAGAAAAAAAATTAAAAGAAATAAATGTTTGGTACGTCTGTACATTAATGGGCTCAGTTTAGGGTAAAGGAAAATAAATAAAATATTCAAGTGATTATAAATTCATGAAAATGCCAGTATGTAATTGTTTTGTAATATTTTAGTGATAACGAAAACAATGACCAAAATCTTACACCGTGGACCTTAAAATATTTCACTTGCATTTTTCTAGAAACAATGGCATGTAGTAAATGCATTTGCCTTTAGTACAATAACCCTAGAATTTTGAATGATCTGATCCATTAAATGCCTCTTTCTTCCTTTGTTTTCCTCTCAGGAAACACCCGCTCAGATGTGTTGGAGTGATTGCCACTAGAATCAAAATTCGGGAGGGGTTGTGGGAGCTTTTATTGGCACCTCTAACATTTCTCTCTGCCAAGGTCAAACACTGCTGACGGGTTCAAACAGATGACAGCTTTTGACTCTTTGGAATATCTAATCACAAGGATCAATAGATACACAGCCGTAGGTGTCGTGTTTCTGTAGTTATTTATAATCCGTGTCCACCCCCATCCTGATTTACCAGCCATAAAAAAGGCTAGATTATAGTTTGTTTGGTGTTGTTGTTGTTGTTGTTGTTTTGGTAAATGTCCTTGAAACCAGATGGACAGACGCAATTACTTTTATAAATAGACATCTGATGGAGGGTTCAGTTCCAGGAATTTTCCTCCACAGGTATTGGTGACTAAATGACTGAGTGGGATTTGATGCAGTTTGATTTAGTGAGTGAATGAATGAAAATTGCATCTGTCTTTCTAGTTTTGTCTTTTTCCCCCCATTTAAATAATTTAATCCTCAATTCTTACGCCTAGTTTTTATCGTTAGCTGTAAATGTTTCAATGCTGTTATTTTTCATATTTGTTTTTGCTTCCTCACATGGTTTGTACTTATACTTTCTATATTATTATTCATGCTTTCTCATTTTTTAGTTATGTCTACATTTGACCACGTTGACCAATTCTTCCCCTAAAGCAGTTTCCATTGCATGGTCACTTTCTTCTTAACTGGTATTTGACCAATGAACCATTTGAATGTGGATCTAAAATCAACTTGATTTGGTTTGGATCCATGGTTTTGTTTATTCACTGCTTTCCTCTGTCGCCACATGTTTTGAGCATCTATCAGATAATTCCATTAAAAAGATGTTGAGTAAAACCCATCAGAAAACACTCGGGACGCTTTTGTACTATTTCCGTCTCCCTCTCTCTCTCTCTCTCTCCTCTGAGTGCTGCTCTGACCCTCGACCCCTCTTCACACCGCACCCTCCTCTTAGAAGAGTAAATAAATATAGTCCAATCATAATTACTCATTAGAGGTGTTGAAAATTGTCACTGGCCTGCAAATTATTGTTGCCATGCTGTAAATGACCCTAACGTCTTAATCAAAATGTTCAATCATAATGATTAAGGAATGAAATGAGGCCTCTGTGGTGTGAGGAGGAGGAGGTATTAATCACCAGTGGTCGAAAATGAAAGTGGTGCACTCGCATGTGCCACTGTGTCGTAAAAGCTCTTAATGCATGTGTCAGACTTGGCCGCACAACAGGAAGTGCAGTGCCAGGCAACAAAGCAAGTTCACATGGGAAAAACATCCGGCAGATCCGAGGAGATGGCCACTTTCCCTCCTCACGTTGACCTTTAACGGAGAGGGATCAACATGTGCCACGTTCAATGTTCTGTTCATCACGTGCTCCGATCGCTCCCATTAGCCCGAGGGCTCCAAAAGAGCTTACTCACCGTGCCGGACAAATAAAAACACCGATGCATAGAACACACAGAAAAACACCAGCCACGGGCAGGAAGGCTGTCACCCCCCCACCGTCTCCCTCCCCACTCCCACAGAAGAGCAGAGGATAATAGGGAAGATTAGTGTGAGCGGCTGATGCCTGGCCATCCTGTCTCCGAGAGCACAGCAGACGAGGATGCCGGCTCTCAGTGGCCCTCGCCAATTAGAGCGTCCACTCCTGCAGGCGGGGCCTGATGAAGGGCCCGGAGCTTGGGAGTTGAGGCGGGCGGGCGCGGATCGATCCCCTGCCGGGCGAGGGCACAGCTGGGTGACCGATGGTGGGAAAGCCTGGGGAGCGAGGGACCACGTCGTCCTCCTCGCTCCCTCTCACACACACACACACACACACACACACACTCAGGAAGTCATGGCTTCATGTTTGACTGTCTTTGACCTCACAACATCATTATACTCACTTCTCTCCATGTAACTATGAATGACCCCGTCCGCCCCCATTCTGCAAACTTCTGCCGCCGACATAAACATCAAGTGCCTTATTACAAGTCTCATGTTTCTGGGGTTATTATGTTAAACTGACCTTCGGGGAAAGTGAGTTTTCGAAGCCGCATACATATATGTATTTTTTTTTTTTTTGGTCGGAGTTACAGCAGCTCCCCTGGTCATTTAATGAGCTCCGCACAGTGAATGACAAGTTGTCCTTATGTTTCTAAGCATATGTATGAAGTATTTCATTCTATTGATTGTGTTGCTGGGATGTGGCAGGAGATATAGACCAGTTACTGCCATTAAATGTGGATGTGATGCACTGAGTCATGTGACAGTGAGTCACTGGTCAGAGGATGAGGACAGTGATACTCATTGAGTTACATACGCTTTTAATCAACTTCAGTCGGGCTTATGTTGGAGATCAGAGGCTAAAAAGTTCCGTGTCTCCTTAAACAAAAACTCTTCACAATCTACACGACTGATTTTCTGAGTCAGGAAGGAGAGTGAAGACCCCCCCACCCCCCACCCCCAGCAACGCTCCCATCATGGATATGTATTTGGTAACTACTATAAACAGAAACTTGATTCTACAAAAAATGATTTACAGTGTGATTTAAAGTTTGGCTGATTAAAAGTTCTGGCTTCCCAGTGTTTGATTTATTGGAGTAGCTAAGCTTCCTCACACACTTTGGACTTATGCAGAGAGTGCTTTAAATACAATGCATGAATATAAGAGGGAGTGGTCGCCCAGTGTCTTACCCAGTTTTGGCATCTTTATGATCCATGTATGGATGTTATGGATGGATGGATGGATGGATGGATGGATGGATGGATGGATGTGTGTGTGTGTTCACTCATGCTGAACAAATATGAATTGTTTGGCAAACTATATGTGATGACATCAGCATTGCAGAGCTGCAGAGGTTGTATTTTTTATCAGTCCCCCTGAGGAGAACGTACTCATCCCATAAACTTCTTCCTGTCTGGCCAAACTGCTGAGCTCTCCCACACCAGTGTCATCCACTGACACACTTCCTGTGGTGCAGGGCATCATGTTTCCTCATTACAGTGAACAAGGCCTTTACTCTGAAATGACTCTGCGGCTTCCGCACTTCAACGCAGAGCGGCCATCATGAAATATCAGTCAGCTCTGTTGGCTTTTTTTTAGCATCACAAGGTTAAAAAAAATAAATAAATAAATACTTGAGGCTCATTGTGGGTTTTGTTGTTGTTGTTGAGGTTCACTGACGCCGGCCTGCAGGAAACATGGCAGGGCAGTGAGAGATCAGACGATTCCGGCGTTTCGAATGCACAGTTTTCACTCAATGTGAGGAAAGGTCACTCTGTATTCAATGCAAGCTCACTGCTGCCCACTCTTTGATAAGGTCAGGATCTCTCCATCTCCTCCTCACTGTCCCTGCACCTCCACAGTGATCAGCATGTTAATGGGACCAATCATTATTTTTTTAAATAACGACAGGATCAGCATTCTGAGGGGAGGACAACAACCAGCAGGGCTGACGTCGGGTGTGGCTCATGCTATACCACAGGAAATACCCCCAGATTATTTTTTGTCGTATGCCATTTGGTGTACGGCATGGACTACAGGTAGCGATGATGGCTACTGTGATTTCAGCAAATTATCACCAACATTAACTCTGCAAACACTTGTTACCATCTTTGGCAATAACAGGACGACTCAACCTGATGTTTAATCGCCTTTAAACAACTATGTTGGAAGCAGGAACCTTGTGGCTATAAGACAGGGGTGTCAAACATGAGTCATGTGGGCTAAAACCAGCACGCTCGAGGGACCAATCCGTCCTGTGGGATGATTTTGCAAATTTGTAAAAATGACAGAAGATGTTGAGATGTTGGTTTATTGACCTGCAGTTCCTATGCTGGAACACGAGGGGGAAACTGTACTAGAGTGTGTGTGTGTGTGTGTGTGTGTGTGTGTGAGAGAGAGACAGGTTTGAAGTGAGAGGCTCATGTAGCGGTATTATGCTGGCCCGGCCCAGTTCTAATTAATTAGTCATGCAGTAAGTCATGGCATTTATGGGGCAAGTTTTGACAAGAGTCTTTACAGTGTAGTATCACACGTTTTTTCATCATGGCACTAAATAAAGGGTCCAAAGGAGACAGCATCACTGATGAGCGTGAAAGATATGGGAATTGGCTGGTGAGATATTTTGGGGGAAAAGCTGTGAGGATGAAACCTAATTGCTTCTCTTTTGAACCCCATTTACAGCCAGGGGCTCTTCAAAGTGTCCTCATTAGAGGGGGATAGCGGAAAGCTGTGGGACAAACACTTGACTGTTTGGAATGAATCATAGTTTGAATCTCATCATACCTCAAGTTAGACAAGAGGGATGTTCATTAACGACTTAGTCTGAGGAGAATCGCCCACGGCACGGGATAAACTGGGAATGAACCTAAACAGCTTCCTTTGACACAGAGTGACGGTATAATATGCAACGCATCGAGGGTTAGAAAGTTCACTCGTGCTTTTCATTTAACAAACACACGCCGAGTGTCGCTAACACCATTAGAATCCCATGGCTGTTGGTCTTAACTGGCTTTTAACCCGTAAGTGCAAATGAGAAGGAAGCTGGTGTGGGTCACTATGAGCGCTGACGTGACTCATTGATCTGAGATAATGTAATGAGACAGACGGTGGGAGAACAGGACTAATCCATACGGCCTTAGACCAGTATAATGAATGTGTGTGTCAGACGGCTGAATTGAAGATCGGTCCAGTCAGTGCTGCCGCCATATTGGATCAGGGGCCGAAATAAACTTCTGGGGACTGGCTAATAAAGAGAAGAGCACTGTGGAAGCTCATGAGGACAAGGGGACAAACGGATCAGTGGGAAATTTGGAATACAACCATAGATCTGTCTGCATTGTCTGTGTTTACTTTGAATATGTGGCCATCTGGGTGTTTTTCTCTCTTTGTGCTGCGAACCAGATTTATCTATTGGTACCATGAAGTAACCTGAACCATATATGTACTGGACAGTTATGTCAAAACATGAGGATCTCACGGGAAAAGTTTGCAGGTGAAAGGAGAGGAAGTCAGATTCAACACAACTTTTAATGAGGGATGAGATTTGGTACCAACAGCTGAAACTAATGTGACACACACACGCACACGCGCGCGCGCACACACACAAATACAAGCACAGCGTGAGCCCCTCATTACCAGATATCAAACCGAGTATCACACTGGGTTCATTCACTAAATTTGGGGGCGACCTGTCACCATCTAAAATCCCGCTCCAGAGGATTAACTGATTAAATTGTTATTGCTAAATAGAAATTTAATCAGATTTGAGGTGAGACTTTGATTTGATGCGATATGCTGCTTCTCTCTTTGCGAGCGGAACGGTCCTATTGTGAGCTCCCTTGGTTCTTCATTGAAACAGAATTTCCATAATATGATACAATCAATGTCTGTAAGGACACTAATTGCAAAAATAACAGACTGACGGGTGAACCGAGATGTAGAGACGGCAGGGATGTGGGTGTATACCCTGTATATTGTTGTGGAGGTCGTTCTCAGATGAATAACTACTGATCAGTATAAAACGGTACAATATGCATTGCACATATGCAAACATAGCTGTCATTAATACATTGCCACAATTGCCTCCTGAAATTCTTAATGAAGTAATTCAATATTTTTTTGGGCAATGGTCCAGTATTCAACGAAAGGGGAGAGTTTTACAGGATTGAAAATAAATGACCTTCCACATCATTTCTCTGTTGTCACACTTCAAGTATCGAACACTAAGCTGGTGTGAACTTGTTTGTTCTCTAGCAGATTTAAAAATCACTCACTGATTTAAAAAAATTGTCCAAATGAGCGGGGGCGGGGGGGGGGGGGTGCGGAGCA
>JAFBJT010109220.1:86783-115958 GCA_016785325.1 Chascanopsetta lugubris
TGTGTGTGTGTGTGTGTGTGTGTGTGTGTGTGTGTGTGTGTGTGCGCACACTGTGTATCTTTGCATTTGTGTGGGCAGGGCAGGGTTTCCTGTTTCTGTGATCGCTGCCCAGGCGGAGTAGAGATCCTTCACTCTCTGTTCCTCTGCCACCTGGACCCTCACCCACAACTTTGGCACCACCTTCCTCTCCTCTCCTCCTCTCTCCTCTCCTCTCCTCCCCTCTCCCACTCCTCTCCCTCCTTAATTTCCTGCCCTCTCATTATCCCCCTCATCCGTCTTTCTCTCCGTCCGTGTGACTCTTGTTTCGTCGTCTCGTTCTCTTCCTTTTCTTGTCTGACTCCCTCACTCCTCTCGGCCTCCTCCTTCCTGTCTCTCTCCCTCGCTCTCCCCCCCCTGTCTCTCTCTCTCTCTTTCCCTCTCTTCCCCACTCTCGACCTCCCGGATTCGCACAATCGCTCCCCCTCTCCCCCTGGCTTTGTAAAGTTAAACCCCTCAGCTCTGTGATTCATTGTGATTCAGAGAATTAAAATTCAAAGATGGTAACACAGTCTGTTTTTCATCCAGGACCTTGTGATGCACATGTTACCAGCCATTCTCTTCACTTTTTCCACTCCCAGATTTTATGGTAAAAGTGGAATGTTTGATGTTTGATGAGCGCCTTGATGCCAGGAAGGCTAATTGAGTCGTAAGCAGTCGATTGGATCCGGCTGATCTCGGTAACAAGGCCAGGGCTATATAAAGGTCAGAGGGATGTGGGTCGCTCTAAATTGTATTTCATACTGTGTTATGAGTATTATGAGTATGAGAGCATCCTGTTTTCAGAGTAATCAAACGCTATGCATCGTAAGCCAATGACAAATCGGCCCAGGGCTGTGTAAAGCTATTCCAGTTCATGCAGTTATCGTGCTATCCAAACTCATTGGACAGAACCATATGCTCCATATGTTAGCGTTTTATATACATTTTATATTTTATGTGAGAGACTGTTTTGATCACATTGACCATTTATGTAGTTGCACGAATAGTTCAACTCCCTGTGTGGGTGTCTTAGTCTGATTTAGAGAAATTTGATATCAAGTGGACCATCACACTTTATAGTTGAGTTTTTGTTTATCTAGATTCATTACAAAAAAAAAATTACAATACATAAAATGAAATCAAGTTATCAAAACCTAAATATCTCTATAACAGTTTCCTCCCTGTCTTATTTCTAAGTAGCCATCTAGTGACCATTGGGAGAATTACAGCCTTGGCCCCAGTGTGCAGCAATGGCAGCCACCACCTGCTATGAATACATCACCTTTCTTTTTAATGTGCTTGTGTGTGTGTGTGTGTGTGTGTGTGTGTGTGTGTGTGTGTGTGTGTGTTTGCCCCCCCCCCCGCGGCAAACAACGCCTTTCTCAATTGGGGACAACAGAGAGAATGTTGTGGTGTGTGAGCGCTGATACCAAGCTGTTCAGATATAAATAGGACCTCCCTGCAACAAGGCTTCCACCAGTAGCATTGATAATCCCCCTCAGTGTCGTGAAAGCCGCTGACTTTGTGTGCCCTTGCAAACTCTTAGTGCTGGTTGCGCCCGACACTGACTGTACGAGAGTCATCCGAACCTATTCTACGTCATTCTTTTGAGTTGAGAAAGTCATTCACAATTTTAATCCAGTGTAATGCCAATGTGTTATTTCTGTGTTGACCCGTAATAACATCGCCTCTGCCTCCCATTCAAGGTTATATCGTGTTGACTCAGTGAGCCGACAGAAGTCATGAGGTTTGCGATGCTCGCTGAATCAATTCACGTGTGTCTGCTCACACGTCCTGTTTCCTTCCTGCTCGATTAGAAAAACTGTTTGAGGGAGTTTCACTTCATTTGTGGTGTCAGGAGGGACAGGGTGAGAGCTGCAGCTCGACTTGAAAAACGTTTCGTTTATTTTTTTTTTTACTTTAACTCATGTTTGGTGGCACGTTTCTCCAAACACCCTCTGAATCAGATTAGGATGTAATCTGTTTCATTGCAAATCATCTGAACATGTTGTAAAACACCGCTCAACGAATTGGTATCTTGGAGATAACGTCTCGAGCGATTACTCAATGCTCAAAATAGTTTGAGTAATCGTTGCGAGTGATCATTCCTACTCGCGTCTGTGCCATATTTATCTTATTGTTGGTTGGTTCATGAGCTGCCTTGCAGGCAGATGTCTGACACGAGCGTCTGTTTAATAAAGACATATGACTGTGAAGTCCGACCGCTATTTCAGGCAGCAACGGTGGAGCTGCAGCATTCATTCCTGCGCAGTCACAGGTGAGACACATGGACGCCAGCGTTTGTGCGGTTTGTGACAGCGCACAGCGCTTTGTCGTCGAATGAGGAAGAGGAGGCAGTGAAGACTCGGTGCGGAAGAGAGGGGGGAATGCAATACATTTGAGTCTACGTTTACCCTTTGTTTTGTTGACGGCCGAACGTCGTCCTCATGAAGTGACAGAATGATGACAGAGCAAAATGTTAAAGATGGAGATACTGTGTAAAGAGGGACTGAATGAGCTCTTTGTAGTTTTGCACCTCGAAATTCAGGGTCAACATGAAAGTGTGCGTCCAATTACATGTGGGAATCCACATACAGAGAGAGAGGAGGTGGTGGTGGTGGGGGGGGACAGAAACAGGCAAAGCCATGGGAACAAAGACGGCCAAGCCCCCAGAGGGAAACATCAAGAGGAAGTGTGTGTGTGTGTGTGTGTGTGTGTCTGAGTATATATGTTTGTGTGTGTGTGTCTGTGTGTGTGTGCGTGCGTACGTGCGTCCGTGCGTGTGAGTGTGTGTGTGTCTGAGTATATATGTTTGTGTGTGTGTGTCTGTGTGTGCGTGCGTGCGTGTGTGTGTGAGTGTTCTGCAGTCAGTGCTGAGTCATCGCTGGGCTGGCCAGGCAGATAGAAACAGGCATCTGGGGGGGCCAGCGCCAGGGGCACGAGGGTGCACGCACTGAGCATGCTCCTCAAAGCACAGGAAGGGAATGGGTTGTTGTGACAGGACGCGTCCAGGAACTTTGGTGACGCAACATTTCACCGTGCCAACTTTTTCGCACCGTCGTCACCGGCGTACGCGCATACCCATGTTGTGTTCAGCGAAATCGGCCCAATGACACAATGTCAAAGATGCACATCTTTTCGTTTCTGGTCACGGGTGTTGGGGGGATGGGGGGATGGGGGGGGGTGTTTGGGAGATGTTCGCCGAGAGATAATGAGAAAAACGCCGCTCCACGTTTGGCTCTTCCATAGCGACCAAGCCCCCCCCCCCCCCCCCCCCCCCCCCCCCCCCCCCCCCCCCCCCCCCCCCACCCCTCATTTCTTGTGGTTTTCTGTGATCTGTTGGACCACAGTCTGTGACTCCCCCCACAGCAGCCCGCACACTCCTGTACGCACACACACACACACACACACACACACACACACACACACACACACATGCTCACATGCACACGCTCGCACTTCCTGTATTTAGAATAGACCCTTCTCTGCTGCACTGGAGGAAGATGGTATGTATTGCAAGCACATGTCGTAGTTTAAGGACGAGTCGAGTGTTTTCAACTGTCGTTCAGATGCTCATGTGGTACAGCGAGTGTGTTGAAACGAGCTGTTCTTCCTCTATAATGCACGTTGGTATCATTGTAAACATCTCTGGGTTATGTAAACAAGTAAATGTCTCCACCTCCTTATCGTCCCGTGCGACGCACACTTCTGTGTTTATGATTTTAAAAATAGTCTGGGTGGATCCCTAAATCTCCGGACACGTAGATTTAAAAGTCGTAAGAGCAGCAGCCCCTTCAGCTGCACCATCTCTCTGCATAACCTCAGAGGCTCCATTCTTGCATCAGCGAAGGCCTCTTGTGGTTCCTGGCATGTATGTATGTATGTACGTGTGTGTGTGTGTGTGTGTGTGTGTGTGTGTGGTTCCTCCTAATCGTCTATAGCGGTGGGTTGACCATACATGTGGGTCAGAAGTGCGTGTGTACGTGTGTGTGTGTGTTGGGCGGGGTGGGGGGGTGGGGGTGGGGGGGGGAGTCGATGAAATGGGTGCGTGAAAAGCACAGGTTCCTATTGAAAACGTAAGAAAGCATCTTGTTTCCTCTTAGGTTGACGCGTGTGGTTTGAATTTCGCGACAAAACCCATTGTGGTTTATTTACAGAAGTAGTCGGTTTGCTTACGAAGGCGGTGGTCAAGTTTTAATTCTGCAGTTTTACAAAGAATCGGAACTGAAAATTTGTTTTTATTGTTTTTTACGGAACACAAAAGTACATTGTGCCCGCTCTGTGTCACAGGTATGCGCTCTACAACACGGAACTAAGTTAGCATGCTAACGCATTGAGTTCGTAAGTCGTTTCTTGGGGTTTTTTGGGGTCTGGATGGAACGTTAAGCCTCAGGAATGTGTCTGTAAATAGCCCACTCCTATATGTTGTATTATTTTTGTAATTCTGTTCCAAAAATGTGGTTGCAACCTAAAGACAAATTATGACTATAGTCTACCATTGTACAGTTCTACAGTTGGCTTAGCAGATACTTTAATCCAAAGCGACGCACAACACAAACAAAGATCCAGACCAGAGGAACAGCACAAGTGATGCCAACGTCATGGCCACACTTCACAATATTGGGCCATTTTCTGTGTTGTTGTCAATTATGTTTCAATCATCTTGTGTGGTTGTGTCAGTTTGTGACAATTTATCAAATGTATTTTCGAATTGTTGAAATACTTCCACCAAGCATTGTAAAACCCAAAGATTTTACACAGTCATGCTAGAGAACAAAGAACTGAACCAGCCGTAAGAGTGTCAGTTGTGTTGGAACATGAGAAAAAGCATCCAAAACTGTTGATTCGGCAGATTTTTATGAAACAGAGGAGCATTTACAGTTTTTAAGATGATTAAAGTTCATTATCATCATCATCTGCTGACTTGATTGACTGAAGTGTTGGTTTTGTCACTTTGACGGCTGTGATGTCAGGAAACTTCTCTTTTGGCTGAATCAGAAAAAAGCAGAAGGAAGATCAGATCACATGTAAACACACAGATGGCCTTCGCTGGCGGCGCGGTGGATTGAGAAGTTTTCCAAACGCACTTCCTCATTCCGCCCAGTGTCTGTCTGAATGACTTTATTACCGTTTTCATTCATTCCAATTACGCCAGGATGTATCCGTGCAGTTTGGAAGCCGCCCCGGTCGTCTTTATTGACTCCACATGACCTCCTCCTCCTCTCCGCACATTTTATTCCTCTCCACATGCTTTCCTGGATTCTTCCCCCGTTTAAACGTTTGATGCCGTCGACTTATTTTGCCTTTTGTAAATGGACTGATTGGTCATTGTCCTTTGAGTGAACTCATCTATTAAGATAGCCTCTGACTGGTTGATTGCCAGAGATTCTTTGCAGGCCCATGTAATCCAATTTAGGCCGTTGGAGATTGACTGCGGATAAAATCCGATTTTGGACGTCCTATCTTGATGGTTGAACTGTCGGAGTAGTTCAAAGAAATTCTGTCTGTTGTTGCAGATCAATCTTTGGTGCTCACCACTCTCGCGTCATCTAGATTTGCATCTAATTGCATTTTCTGTCTCTGTTCCCTCTCCTCGTCCCTCCACCCTCTACTCTACCCTGTCTCTCCCGCAGCAGTGATTCTCAGCCGGTCTGGTTACTGCAATGAATGGTAACACTATCCATCCAACCAACACCAGCACAACAGCAGGAGGAGGCCCTGGCGTGGCGGCGCCCCCGAGAGGCTGGAGGGAGTTCTGTGAGCTGCACGCCATCGCCACAGCGCGGCAGCTGGCCGGACACTACCGGAGCTTTGCCAGAGAGTGGCCACAGCACGATGTTCTCCCGCCGGAGACCTTCTCCAAGCAGTTCACCGACCTCTTCCAGAAGCACTTCTGCTGCGAGGTGGACAAAGACGGCACGCCGCTCGGCCAACAGAACAGATGCCCTACCTCCGCGGGTGGCGCCCCCTCCACGTCCCCAGCGGCGCGCCCCCTGCCGTCGCAGCCTGTGAGCGGCCGACCCAGGATCACGTCGTTGTCCGGGGTGCAGGACTATCGGGAGGCGGGCCGCCAGAGCGCGGGCGCCGCCCTGTTGGCTTTGGTGCCGCCCAAAGTGGAACCGGTGGTGGTGAGCCGGGAACAGGAGCAGCCGCTGCAATGCGCCGCGGGGAGCAACTCTCTGTCAGGGAACCCGGTGGTGCTCCGAGGGTCGACTCGTAGCGTCGGCAGCGGGTCACTGCTGATGCATAGCTATGGCAACGAGGACACCTCCGGCGCCAACCGGCGCCAGGCCTCCGAACGGTATCCGGCCTCGTCCGACTCCTCGGCTCCCAACCCCGCTGACGTCACACACTTCTCCGTCAGTCAGATCCAGCAGACCGTCAGAAGGCTTTTCAAGAAAAGGCCCCTCTCCAGCCCCCCCTCCACCCAGGACCTGTCCTCCAACAACCTCAACCCCGGCAGCAGCACCGCCAGCCCCGTCAATAACAGCCCCCTGAATAATAATGACAGAGTGGGAGGGATTTATCCCGCAAGCGAGGACTTGTCATCCTCCTCCTCTTCCTCCCACTCTTCCTCCTGTCCGAACTCTGAAGCCGCCCCTCCGGGTGCTTCCCATTGGTCCGTGGCGGGAGTTGCCTCTCACTTCCTGGATCGATTACGTTGGCTGCACAGCCGAAGCATGAGGCAGCGGCGGTTGGACGTGAGCAGCTGCTGCAAAGAGGGCCAACTGAGGTACTTACTGGTGGATGACACTATCTCAGACTCTCAGCCCCGCTGGCAACGCTGCCGTCTGCTGGTGAGGAGGACCAGGGACACCCCTGGAGGAGGAGGTGGAAGAGGAGGAGGGGAGAGGTACCAGCTGGAGCTCTATGATCCTCCAAAGGTAGAAGCACATACTCACGCACACTCATCGATTTTTTTTAACACTCCCAGCAAATATGATGATACAGTTCCAGGGTTTAACACATCCCATTTGTATGGATATATCAAACAAATGATATCAGTTAAAGGTGCAGTGTGTAAGATTTGGTGACATCTAGAGGTGAAGTTGCATGTTGTGTCCCCCTCACCCTCTTGAGCATGCAATGGAACCTATGGTAGACTTCAGTTGTCATTAAAACTCAAAAGATGCTTAGCTTGTCCACTCTGGGCTACTGTAAAAACATGGTGGCCCCCTGTAGACAGGACCCACTCCTCCCACTCATTTTGCTATTTCTAGAAGTGGAAAAATGACCGTAATCTTACGCACTGCACCTTTAACCACTTCATCAGACTAACCGCTAAAGTTGTAACTTACAACTACTCTGACCATCAATTCACCTCTGTCTAGTAATTGATTAATTCACTAAAAACTACAGCTCAATGTTTGGATTATATATGATATTGGGGCGTCATGCCCTTCCAGGAGCGTGCAAATCAGATATCGTTTCCCCCAGTCAAAGAAAATACTTAATGCAAAGTCATTAATACACTCAAGCAAAGAATGCCTCGAATGTTCTCTCTAAGAATGTTGTCGTCTTCCGTCTAAAGGTGTGTGGCTGCGACAGCGTTTGACTTGACAACAATCTGTATCGGTATTTTGGCTGTGGTTGTGGTTGCAGGGCTTTTTCTAATAATCCATAACCCAAATCAAAAGTGCAGCGTTTCAGCTAGTTCCAGTTTGGAGCCACATGCTCATGTTCTCATTCATGAATCTGTCCTCTGGTAATGATGCTCTTTATTTTGCTTTCAGGACCACTTGTTGTTCTAGCTTGACCCGTGTCACTGATGGTTTTTCAGTCAATGCTTTATTTAGCACGTCGGCGTTTCTCTGCTTTGTGCGTACGTCTGCACTTCTTGCAAATGTTCTCTGAGCTTCTTAGAATTCAGCAGCTGCAGCGTTGTTCAGCTGGTGTTTCATATGTGTGAGAGATCACGTAGATCTGCTTATGTTCAGTTAATGAAACACCATGAGGTTTGAAGCAGGTCGATTGAAATCAGTTTCGTGCCGATCATGCTGTGTTGGCTGAGCCACTGATGCGTCTCTACTCTGGGGCCAACTCGTCTGGTCTCTTGAAGAAAAGAATAGATTTCCAAGAGACCGATCGACGCCGAGGTACGAACCAAGAAAGAATTCAAAGCACCACACTTCTAGGAAATGTGTATCTTTGTGTAATATGGCGTAATATGACTATGAGATATGCACTTTCCAATCCGCCCCTCCGGTCTCCGCTCAGCCAGACAGTTACAGTAATGACATTTAGCCTCTCCACATCAAACTACGCGATGCTTTCGATGGCTTTCATTAGACCCAGAAACAGGATTGATTTGAGTCACACGAAGACCAATCGCAGCCTCACATCTGCAGCTGCTGTGCAAACGGAGCAGTGATGTAACTGTTAAAGCTCCTCTGTCGCTTCTTCACACCGATAACCCTCAGTGATCGTGGAGGAGATACTTTTCCCTTTAAGGGCAGCTTCAGGAAACAGTTCCTGTTCACATTAGTGAAGATAAGTGTAACCCGATTACTGCCACATTGCTTCCAAATCCAGCCAATTTCATGCATTGATGAAGGTAACGCATTAGCTCGGCATTTGACCCGTTGCTGGGTATTTCTGAGCTGAAACATTCTTCTCCTCTCCGATGCTCGCGCTTCTGCCTCCTACACTATTTCCTGTTTGTTTCGGGTTTGCCTCGGCGTCTCAACTTTTACTTTATAAATGAAAACGTCAGCCTAACCATGACAATGTGAACGATGTCTCGTTTCCAAATCCATTTGTTTGTCCAACCAACTGGCATTACTGAGTTCGTAAGCCAGCCGGCGTACTTGATTTTGCGTGACAGCTCGTCACATGTCTTATTTTGGGTCCTCACTCGGGACCTCGTGGCATAGATTCCCACAGTATTTCCAGATGAGGGCAGCTGCACATGTGCAGGCGCACCCAGTCCCCTGAGACCCGTCCGCCCCCCCAACATCCCCAAAGGTGGGAGTCAGAGCGGCTGAGGTCACCGCTGTCTATGTGCTGGAAGATGACCGTGTTTGTCGAGGAGTCATCGCCATGTTTAAGACACGCTTGAAGTCCGCGCGCGTGCGTGCGTGCGTGCGTGCGTGTGTGTGTGTGTGTGTGTGTGTGTGAGTTCTGGCACAAAGGAGAGGTTAATGACAAAGGCCCAGTGTGCATGTGTGTAGCTCTGTTTGTGTGTTTACTGTGTTTTATATTTAGCAGGCCTCAACTCCCAGCTCGTCAGCCAGCTGCAGCTCGGACCGCGCGTGTGTGTGTGTGTGTGTGTGCGTGTGTGTGTGTGGTAATTCAGTTGATGATGGACCCAGAATTGTATATGTGTGCACATTTGTGCATGTGTGTGTGTGTGTGTGTGTTGTTCAAGAATGGGACGGCATTGACTGGATCTGACTGGCTGATTGAAGCACTGCTTAAGTCAAGCCAACTGCATTTCTCTCTCCCTCTCTCTCTCTCTCTCTCTCTGTCTCTCTCTCTCTGTCTCTGTCTCTCTCTCTCTCTCTCTCTCTCTCTCTCTCTCTCTCTCTCTCTCTCTGTAATCTTGGCAGGGCAGTGTAAAGGCCCTGAGAATGGCCTTAAAAGGAAGAAGAGCTGTGGAGCGGCATGCACACTTTGTAACATACACATCTAAAAATCCCTGTGCATTCAACAGACGTAGATTCAACAAACAAACAAACATGGAAGATATATGTGTCGCTGTCTTACATGTGTTGTTTGTAGTGTGGGTATGAATTGGTGGTTTACACATCTGTGCGCTCCATTTTTAACTCTTCTTGCGTTGGTGTGAGAGCCTGCACTCTCATCACAGCGGTTTGAATTCTTGTTAATTTTGTTTTTTTTAATTTTTTTATTTTTTTTCATGAGAAACTGCAGTATGATATCAGTGAGGTCATTTAGCACCAGAGAGGAAGCAGCATGGAAACTGATAATGTGTTGGTTTGAGAAAGTTCCAGTCGGGGCCCTGTCACAGCAGTTTCTAAACATCAGCCTTGAAAACACAATAAACCTCATCTTCTCTCAAATTATGCAACATATGACATCATCATCAGCTCGTGTTTTTATCAGGTTAAAGGTGCAGCGTGTACGATTTCGGTCGAAAAATATTACAAAGCAATTACATACTGACATGTTCATGAATTTATCATCACCTAAATATATCATTTTCCCCTTACGCTCGAATGAGCCCATTAATGTATATTTACATGAGGAACGGGTCCTCTCTACGGGGGCCGCCATGTTTTTACAGTAGCCCAGAGTGGATGTACAAAACATCTTTTGAGTTTTAAGGACAACTGAACTCCACCATAGCTTCTCCTGCATGATCAGAAAGAAGGGTGCGGTGCAACTTCACCTTTCGATGTCACCAAATCTTACACACTGCACCTTTAACTTGAAAATTAACATTCAAAGTAAAAATAAATGAGTGTGTGTTATTTGTGAACGATGAAGCGCTCGGTAAAATTTCTATGGGTGTTGTGACGAGTTTGGTTGCAAACAGCGTTTATGAGGCACAAGAGGATGTATATGTTCTATAGGGAGGCTGAGATAAGGAAGTTCACTGTAAGAGAATGATACAAACCTTACCACATGCACTTATGTATTTTTTATTTTATTTTTTTCACATTTGAAGAATTTCACAGCCTATTAAGTTAGTACCTGAAGGTAAATTGCAGATTCCCAATAATCTGTATGTATTTGGGCTGGTGATGCTCCCTCTTGTCAGGTTTTTGGTTGCAGGCCTTGACGTTTGAGCTGCTGAGCTCCACAGAGAGCCGAGGTGAAAACACATGGAAGGAAAACAAAGATGAATCAGCTGCATAAGCGACTGTGCAACGGCTCTGTATAGTTTTCAATCTTGGCCGTCCAATGTGTTTTGTGTAGATTGTGGAGTTGTAACTGGAAACAGACTTTGAATCCAGAAATCTCTCCCTGGATGGAGCTCACACACTCCCACAACCATTCATCTTCAGTGGCTTCATAATTCTGTGTGTGTGTGTGTGTGTGTGTGTGTGTGTGTGTGTGTGTGTGTGTGTGTGTGTGTGTGTGTGTGTGTGTGTGTGTGTGTGTGTGTGTGTGTGGCTAGTGGTACTTGGAAGTGCAGATGGCGCACTATATACACATTCTACATTCAGTATTGATAATGTTGCATAAATGAATGCAACAGTGCTCTGTAGTGGCAGCGGCTGGGGCTCATTAAAGGTGTAGTGCACATGATGTTTTGGTTGATGTTAAGTCAAAGTTGGCCCCGCCTCCTTTCCAAACCCTAATAAATGTTGGCATGTGTGCAACATATACTACAGGCAACACTATTGTAGAGTTGTTTACATTTGTTGTCGAAATGCTCATATCGTAGCAAGATATACAGGCTAACTACCAACACTGCATCACAACTAACCCCACTTAAAGGCACAGTGTGTACGATTTTTGTCACTTCTAAAAAATACTGGAAAACTATTCACGACTGACATTTTCATGAATTTATAATCTCCTAGCTGTTGTGTTTTTTTCCATTACCCTTAAATGAGCCCATTAATGTATATTTACATGAGGAGCAGGTCCTCTCTACGGGGGCCGCCATGTTTTTACAGTAGTAAAAGTGGACGTGCTAAGCGTTTTTTTGAGTTTTAATGACAACTGGAGTCCACCATAGGTTCTCCTGCATGCTCAGAAGATGAGGGTGAGGTGATGGATACACCATGCAACTTCACCTCTAGATATCGCCAAATCGTACACACTGCGCCTTTAAATAAAAGTTGAACCGCTCTGTGTGCAGCAGCATCAGTGGTGTAACCTCAGGGACTCTGTGTGCTGACTTTAGAATGGCCACAGTTGGAGTGACATCAAAACCCAAACCCTTGAAAGGAGCCTGATATTCCATCCTGGGAGGCCACCATCACTGGGCTGCTTTCTTAAAAGATGTGGTTGCAGTGTTTGTTCTTGAAAGAAGGTAACAGATAGTAACTCCAGTGATAAAAAATATGTTGTTTTCCCGATGAAATGCCAGAATAACAGATCTGTTGATTGTAGCTCCTGTTTAATTGCGGAAGTGAATCTTGTCCCGTCAGCTCAAAGTAGCAGAAGTCTCCACAATGTCCCCCAGTGTTGTCTGAGATTCCGTCTTTATCTCATCTGCGTCCCCAACTTTGGCCTCGAGAGCCTCGATCGGGACAAACTGACCCACAAACAATTCCTAATCCTGACGTGGGCACTGTTTATCAGCTGTCTGACATTTTTTTTTTACTTAGCTGTGACTTTCTCAATTGCTCCTTGCTTCCACTGGAGTAAACCCTACTTTCTCTCATCTGACGGCGCGGTCGTCAAGGTTACAGACGAGGTTAGGGTCCTTTGCCTGCCAGGAAAATCCTGGTATTCTGTCTTCCAGAGTCGGTTCCCACAGACGGCTGCAGTCTGACGGCGGATCTGCTTCCTCCGACCTCCTGTGGACTTCATCTTAATCACACCCTGCTCAACTCATCTCATCTTTGGCTGAGTGTGTGGGTGGATGTGTGCGTGTGTGTGTGTGTGTGTGTGTGTGTGTGTGTGTGTGTCTTTGCACGTGTGTTTGTGCATGTGTTTATTCCAGCTCTTCAGGCCCTAATCTTTCCCACATGGTTTCATTTCATGCTGGTGTCTACATGTGCCTACACTGTGTATCATGTTGCTTTTGGAGTTTGTCATTCCAAGTCTCTGTGTGTTCACTCTCACACAGCTTTGCCTTCATCCCTTTGACATCATCATCATCACTTTATCCCCCATTACTTCAAATCAGATAGTATTTCCTGTCATTATCCTTCTTAAAAATCCATTTGCTGTCATTAGCAAAGAATTCTTGTACAATTGAAGTGTCAATACGCTCAAATGAATCGTTTAGTTTCTTTATTTCTGCACGTCCTCGTCTCTGCCTCTTTGCTCCAACACCGACAGTAAAAGCGGGAGTTTGCAACATCAGTGGAAAATACTTTTTTTCCGACGACCAGACTCTTGTGTCCATCTGTTCTGCGTTACTCGATGTGCCTCGGTTTCTCATATGGCAACACGCAGTGTTAATTTGGCCCTCGTCACATACCAACAGTAAATCTCCAAACACATGGGCCGCGAGTCCGCTGGAAACAGGAAGCCAATCAGAAGAGACATGAGGAACTTTGACAGTGGCAGTCATGAGAGAGACAGTGAGGTGGATGAGGCCGGAGGGGGATCAACGTGTCTGTGGATTTCGAGATTTATTTTTTCCATTTTTTAAAGGTGCAGTGTGTAAGATTTGATGACATCTAGTGGTGAAGTTGCATGTTGAATCCATCACCTCGCTCACACCAACCCATTGTGGCACTCAGTAGTGATTAGAATTCAGTATGTCCACTCTGGGCCACTGTAAAACATGGAGAGGACCCACTCCTCATGTAAATATACATTAATGGGCTCATTTAAGGATAATGGGAACAAAATACTTTGAGGTCATTATGAAAATGTTAGATTGTAATTGTTTGATAATATTTGTTTCTACCAATGGAAGTGACAAAACTGAACTTAACTTCGAGTGTTTAACTATTTTCATCATGTTGTTGCTTCAGCTCACATCAGACTGATCCAATCTATCATTTCCTCCCTCAGTGTCGGGCTAATTTGAGCATATCTGCATCGAGAACTTCGACACTGATCAGTGTTTGATCTTTTCGGTTCAAAACCCAACAACAGTGAATCTACGCAGACGCTGTGTCCTATAGTTCCAGGGGAAAGATTCACAGACGTCAGTGTCACAGGGACTGTTCTATTGGCTGAAACATGCAATATTCAAAGTATTCAAAGTATTTCAATTCAATTCAAAAAATGAACATGTTATACTGCCAATATGAATGAAGGCCCCACCCCGAGGTTTTCATCAGCTAAATGATCATAAACCAATCCCCACGTGATTAAGTGCAAAGGACGCGACTTAGAGGGATATAAAATATGTTTATTGCCAAATGTAAACAAACCTTGGTGACACCATTTGAGTTTAAAATGATCAGTTTTCAGCAATTGGTGGATCAAAATAATTCTTGATTTTTTTTGGATTGATGCGTTTTCACATTGCAGCTCCTCTATTGTGATAATCTGCTGCTTTACTTAATCATGCTCGATGCCGAATTCTGGCTTTGATTTGATTTCCAATTTATTTTAAGTTCTCTTGAACCTGTGGGAATTTAATTACATTTATCTGACACTAAAGAGATTACTTAAAGGTGCAGTGTGTACGATTTTGGTAATTTTTGTCACTTTTGAAGATATTACAAAACAATACAATTCTGACATCTCATAAATGTATAATGACCTAAATTTTTATCCCATTACCCCTGAATGAGCCCATGAATTTATGTTTACACGAGGAGCGCGTCCTCTCTACGGGGGCCGGCATGTTTGTACAGTAGCCCAGAGTGGACGTACTAAACATCTTTTGAGTTTTAATGACAAGTGAAATCGACCATAGCTTCTCCTGCCTGCCCAGAACGATGGATACAACATGCAACTTCACCACTAGATGTCACCAAATCTTACACTCTGCATCTTTACTTTAAAGCTGCACAAAGTGCGTGACTCCTAGTGGTGAGGTTGCATGTTGCAGCTGAATAAACCTCACCTCACCCCTCCCCTCCAATCACTGGAGAACCTTTGGTGGCTTGGCCCAGAATGGTACATTCCATTCTGGGCCACTGTAAAAACATGGTGGTGCAACATCTTGGCCTCTGTAGAGAGGAACCCACTCCTGATGTAAACACAGGGACCTCATTCACACACATTGAAAACAACAATTTGCCCTTTTGGATGATTTCACACTCATAAAAACTTTATTATACATTATATTTCTGCTGAGGGAAATGGACAGTTTCATCTTTATCTTACACACGGGACCTTTATCTGTGATAATTTGCGGCCCCAATAAATTTGATGTCACTTTTACGGCTCCCTGCTTTATTTTCAGTTTTAATCCAATCTATTATTTCGTAATCTCTAACACTGTTTTGGGCCGGGGCGTCCTGACAGCAGTGACGCGTCGTAGCGCTCTGCAGAGGCCACGGACTGATATGAGGCGTCTAGAGCGGAGACGATCTATACAGAGAAAGACGCGAGTTTCATTTCAGGTCATAACAGTCTTTGTGTCTCACCCACGGAGTCAAATATTTCCCTCTTTTCAGGGATTGAGTTTCATGAAACCTAGAAATTAGGCCTTGAAGTGACGGGGTGACTCATGTAATGGATGTGTGCGTGGGCGCCGACACATGCCTGTGATGTGTATTCATAATATGAACGTGTTCACCACATGTGTACTTGGTGTGAAAACCATGTCACAGATCCATTTGTTTTGAGCAGACACGTTGTAAAATGTGATAAATGGCAAAAGCGTGAGAGTGGATGGGCTCTTTGCTGATCTCCTGCAGTTCATTAAAATCCATTGCTCCAGTCTTTGCTCGCGCTCTCTCTCTCTCTCTCTCTCTCTCTCTCTCTCTCTCTTTCTGCTGACCTGCACGAACGTGTTCTCATCTCTTTCTGATTTTACCTCATTTGATGTGAAAATGTTTGAAACATCAAGTTGTGGATCTGCGGCAACCATTCGAGGAAATAGTATTTTTCATCAGAATTTTGCAAGAGGCGCTTAGGTTTATATCTCGCTGTCAGATGTTTTTCAAAGCACAAAGATAAAGTATGTCAGAAAGACAAGCTCAGCAGATCTTTGGCCAAAACCAGGAAAGTCATTTTTCTCTTGAGAAATAAATGACCTCTTATTCTCGTGTACTTCTCAAAATGTATCACCCGGTTATACAACTGAAAATAATATTTTTTATTATTATTACAATAATTGGTTTTTGGCTCTACTCATCATCTGCATCTCAGTAGTGGTGCTGTGTTACACTACTCATTTTACAAACTGGCCCTTGTTAATATGAACTTTGGTCCTTGCAGCACTTATTCTTATATTCTCGTCCAGACTTGTACGCAGTTGGCCCGGAGGCCATGGTTTGGACCTCCCTGCTCTCACTGAACACCACGAAACAGATCTGCAATCAGCTGAGCAACATTTAAAGATGTGGTGTTATGAATGGAAGTATCTCTGCCTTCATTAATTCGTGGTCTACACATCTACATCAACACACTCTCTTTCTGACGAATGATGATATGAAACTGAACCCAAAAAAAATCCCTGTAAAAAAAAAAAAAAAAGTTCAACCCTCTCTTTCTTAGTGGAAAAGCAAAGTGAGATTAAAATTCAATAATTGAATTGAAAACAAGAGTGGTCAGAGAGTTACAGTGGAGAACTTGGACAAAGCAGCAGCAGTGTAATTGGGTTTACAAGAATGTAAAAAGGATCTTGTATAAATCAAATAGAAACTCTGTGAAAGCATGAAATGATACGACAGCCACATGAATCAAGCCAAAGCCGATACCCGTAAAAAAAAAAAAGATTATCTTAATGACACCCTGTCACAATGATCAGAAACCTGGATCACACCACGTCTTTCCACTCCGCTCGCTGCAGTTTGTGAAACCACAATAAAAAAAAATGGAGGATTTCTTTTGAAGCCTCACGTTGGCCGGGTTTGTCAACTGGTCACTGTCCATATAGTTTCCAGTTCTGCATCGGCCGCAGAGCCTGTGTTTTGCTTCTTAATTAAAAGTCATCATACACCACACTTGTGTATGGAAATGGGCTCGAGGGATTAAGAGCGGAGCAGGGAGCCGGTGTTTGGACTCAGTCGGGAGTAATGACTCTTGTCAGGAGTCACAGGAAAGAGTTCTGACCAAGTTTAAAAGCTAAAGATCTCAAAGGAAAGCCCCCAATGTAAATATAATGAAAGGCAGCTCATATGTTGTGGACACCGTCCAGGAGATGACGAGGAAATATTCCTTTCCTCCTCTCCGCTCGACTGCCACGGGCAGAGGAAGCAAAGACCGCTCTCTCTCTCTCTCTCTCTCTCTCTCTGTCTGTCTGTCTGTCTCTATCTCTCGCTCTCTCTCTCTCTCTCTCTCTCTCTCTCAGATCCCTCTGGTTTCTGGTCGTCCACGTTGGTGAAGGTTGTAAAACGATTCTTGTGCATAATTACACTTGAAAAGATGAGGCTGTGGGCGGACTCCGCAGGGTTCGAAACCAAAGCCATGGCCCATATGTTTACTTGACCTCCAGCTTGAACCATAGACGGGATGTAAAGATGGAAGCGCCGTCTGTGGTGTCACCCGTAGGTTTCCGTGGAGTCCTCGTGAGGTTCAAAGCCGGGCAAAGAGGCGTAGCACAGATGGAGCTGTGGTCAGCCCAGCCCAGGTGTCACTCTAGAGGCCACGCCCCTCATTTTGCACCATTTCAATTTCAAAAATGTGCAAATTACAAAGAAGCCTAGCTTGTACCCTTCTTTAAGTTTAATTTTCCTTCAAAGTTGACCATCATGGGGATTGACTCCCTTATGGAGCCAACCTCAAGTGGCCACCCTGTGAACTGCAAGTTTTTTCCACTTCTATATTGGTCTCATCCGTCAGTCCCAGAGGTTGCCCCTTGGACCGAACGGACCTGTAGAATTGCTGACTATGAAGGGACAAGTGAGCAGGCACATCTGAAGCCACAGTGAGCACCTCATTTAACCAAGTGTCATGTCATGTCATGTCATCTTCTACGGCTTATCCAGTGTTCTGGGCACAGGGTATTTCTACCAGTGCACATAGGGCCTTTTTCAGTGCCAGTGACACTGCAGCAGAGCCCGAGTGGGACTTGAACCAGTGACCTTTCCCTCCAAAGGCAAATGCTCTAACCACTGAGCCACTGCCGCCCCCAGATGCCGTGGATGTGTTGTGGAAATCCAAACTGTCTGGGGGGGGGGGGTGTTTCATCTCAGTGGCAACGTGGTGAACATTTCTTTTCCCTAATAATGTTGCTGTTTTTGGCCAACTTTGCGAGATTGTGAAACGATGAAGAAAGGTGCGAAAAGCAGCGCTGCCCAAATCTCAGCCCATGTGAATGTTCTGTGGAAGAGCCGCTTCCTCGTAAGTGGAGCGCGAGCTGATGCTCCTCGTCAGCCCGACGCTAAGGTTCTCGCCGGTGACTCACAAATAGGAAGTCGACGAGCAGGAGCGTACGTGCAGCTGCAGGTTTATTGTGCAGAAATGATTTTTCGTTGCAGGGTGTTGTTGCCGGTGAGTAGGTGTCGGGGAGGGCCTCCGGGTTCCCAGCCACGGCTCGTCGTGTGGTTGGATGTAATCTAACCCAGTTCGTGTTTTTCGGTCTAAAATCGTCAAAGAAATTGAATGAAAAACGCCGGAATTGGAGGCAACAACACAGCTGGTTTGTTCGAGTGATACCAGCGTTTTGTCATCGTTTGTTTGGTTCTCGAGCAAACGTTGTTGAAAACGTCTCTCACTGTGTTGAAAATGTCTGAATTGTGTGTGTGTGTGTGTGTGTGTGTGTGTGTGTGTGTGCGCACGCTTGTGTGTGTGCCAAAATCAAGAGAAACATCTAAAGGAAGTGGAGTGGTTAGTGTCATGTGGTCAAGATGTTTGTCAGATCTCTTGCTCTGCTTCTTTCTAGTTGTGTGTCTCTTTCTGCAGGACACGTTGTGTTGTGTTTGCATGTGTGTGTGTGTGTCTTTACACTCCAGATCTATAACTCAGCATCTCTTTGCCGCTCAGTAATATTTAATTGTTCATGTATCTCAAATGTGCGCTTGACCTACTATTTTAACCAAGTTTTTTTCTTTGTGTCTCTGTGTGTGTGTGTGTGTGTGTGTGTGTGTGTGTCTGTGTGTGTGTGTATGTGATGTACAACCACAATGCCAGTGCACATGACCTTGCTGAGCTGGATGTGGAAAGCCCCCAAAGCAGAGCTGTGCAACATTGTCACAGCAGTTTTCTCTCTGCTTCTTTATTTCTCATACATTAGTGCTAGTGCACAAGTGCACACGCACACACACACACACACACACACACTCACATTATTATATTACCTTGCTCATTATGAAGCCATGGTGTGGTTTATTATAATTGCAGTAAGTTAAGGTTTGTTTACAGTTTCCTAAAAGACTATAAAGTGGAATCAGCACCTTGGCATCAGTTTCACTTGTGCCCTTTAATTACCAGGATTTTGGCGGCACACCACTCTCTAATTTATCCCACCACACTTTCATAATGAATAAAACTGTTTCACAATGAAGCAAATTTTTTTTTTCATGTTCTGAAAATTGCATACAATTAATCGCTTTCCCTCCATTGAGGAGTTTATGTTTTCCGCAGTGTTTTGTTTTGTCTGGTTGTTGGTATTATTATAAAAGTGCTGACAGAGCGATGCTCTGTAGGTCTGGCAATAATTTAAAAGCACAAGTGTGAATCCAGATCAGGGCAAGGATCACTTTTGCTTTCTTCACATTATGAAAAATGTCCCTCACAGGATTAATTATCTGCACAGATTCATACAGATACAGACTAACCTCTTGAAAGAGACTCATTGGAGTCCGTGTTGGGGTCGTGTATTTCAATTATCAGCAGAACAAGAACAGATCGAAGGTCTTAGTAAGATATTGAGAACGGAGTCTGGTTTCCTCATGCCGTCCACAGCTCCAGCTCCTGTTTTTACTCCCGCACTGAAACACTCTGCTCCTCCCTCAGCTGATTCTACAGTTTCCTGCCCTTTGAGGTATCGAACTCGGATGTTCCCCGTGACCTCAGCCCAAACAGGAAGCAGAGAGAGAGTCAAAACAAAGGGTTTCAGCCGCCTCTAAATGTGTTTCTGATGATGAAGAGCGCCCCCTGTTCCACAGAATGTTTATAACAAGAAACTCCACCAACACACTTACTTAAAGACAGGAACACATGGAAAAGGCAATGTATGACTTAAGATTGAAAAATAAGTCATGTTTAAAAGTATCAATCTTAGTTGCACTCCTAAAGTGTTTAATCTTATTATTTTTTATAGAGTGTGAGTGTGATCAACTTCTAACGTTGATTCATCGCATATTTTATAAATATACCCGATTCTCTCTGGGCAGGTTGTTTGCATGGTTTTCATTACAGAGCCAGATGCAGCCAACATTTACTCGTTATCTGTGCCTCTCAGTTTCCCCCTTAAAAGAGAAAAAAGAAGAAATAAATCAGTGAGTCATATGTATATATATATATATATATATATATTTTTTTTTCATCCCTGTGCCAGCGCAGATGATTTGTCTGTCGGCTGGAAGCGTCTCACTAAGCAAACGTTGCCGTCTGATGCTGCGTTATAAACATTCCCGGTTGGCTCCGGCCCCTGCAGGTCCCATTTGGCGTCAAGTCGTGTGTGGAAAATGTTATCGTGACCAGATCTCCTTCCCTGTATAAACCTGGTTCTGGCTCGGCGGTGCAGGATCTGTAGTCATAAGGGGCGAAAACTGCAGAGTCAGCTGTATTCAGAGACAATGGTGCGGCTCAGGCCAGGAGGGAGAGGAAGGGCAAGAGAAAGTTTTTCTTTCCCAATTCATGGGCACGTCCCAAATCAGCCCTCTGCTTCATCAGTCACAGCAGAGTGGAGCTGACTATTTGTTTTTGTGGATGAAATATGAAAATATTCACATCGTTCCTCTGATGAGTTCCAAGAACAAACAATGGGCCAAAATGTAAATACTTTCCAGAAACATTTGGAATCCTAGACGACTTCTTTCAATTTTGTGTAGGAAATAGAGACATCTAGTGGTGAAGTTGAATATCTTGCTTGGAGTTATTGTTGTGTTTGTCCATTCTGGGCTACTGTATAAACATGGTGGTGGCCTCCATAGAGAGAACCTGGTTAACACATTTGAACATTGAGGTATATTTATATTGTGATTTTAGTACAATTATCTTGTATTTATTCATGCCAAAAGAAATGGATAATTGTAATAGATCCTCAGCAAATCATGTTTTATATATTTTCTAATGTATCATATATGCTTTTGATGGTAAATGTGTAAATATGTTTCCCACTAAATGAAAATAATAATAATTATTATAAAGTTCTTTATTAGTTCCTTCATGTTTACATGTTAGATAAAAAGTAGGATTCTAAATCTGGGGCTGAATCTTAAAGAAAAGAATGACGGAAAAATAGTAGATTTAATTTCTGATTGGAAATGACCAATAAAATAATGTATTTTTTTGTACAGCTTTTCTTTGCTGTTTTTCAAAAGATGATTTAATGTAATAATTAGACATTTAAATGCTAATCACAATATGCATGATAGTCACGTTATAACGTTATGACTGTTTGACCTTTCATTTAGATCAAAATGTCTGAAAGTGTCACCACAGTCATTTTTACTTATTCTCTCATTTAAGTGTGAAAAAAGAATGTTTCTCACAAAAAAACATTTGAATGAGATTTTCCTGCAAAGACAAAAGCAGCGTTGACTCGAAAGCAGCACTTGATTTTGTCGGGTAAAGAAAAAGTGTAAAACACTGAGGAAGAGTCCACATGTGAACAGTTACACACAACACACCCTTAACTGACCAGACACATACACACACACCCATAACTGACACATGTCAGCCCAGCACACACACGCACACACACACGCGCACACACACACACACACACACACACGCGTGTAAAGACAGTTTTCGAGGACCAGAATGCTTGATGAAAACATAATTGAATAAATCATTTACCATAACTGGTATCAATCGTTAAAAGTTCTCGATAGAATTTTTTTTCTCACGTCGAAAGGAAAATGCTCAGTTTTTCATTTTAGCAGAAAAAGTTTAAAAAAAAAAAAAAAAAAAAGTGGGCCTGTTCAAATACTAGGAAATGTAGCAGCACTCCTACATATATGGTGCTGTTGTGTATACGTGTACATGCTCTGCTCACCGCAACACACAATCACGTGACACATGATCTATTTTCTGTTTCTCAGTATTAACTAATCAACCTCCTCACATGTTCGACGGGAGCGTTCACCTGCACTTTTATATATTGTTGTTGAAAAACCACAAGTTACACTCCTGCAGTGGCTGGGGCCACACTGACCTTTAATAGTTTTAGAGTGTGGAAACACATCTCTTATTTTTAAGACTTATTTGAGGTCTCATTTCGTCTTCTTTGTCATTGGTTAAACTTCTGAGGTGACAGGAAGTGAGAGGCGAGGGAAGAAGTCCCCAGCTGGACTCGGATCGGGGACATTATGACTTTAGGGGTCAACATGATCCCTCCGGCGCAGCAGGCTCCCAGGGACGCTCCGGAAGTCGTCTCACTTCAGGGCCACTACACTTATTATAGCGCAACAAAGCACTATTCATTTGTGTTACCACCGAAAACTATACAATCATAAGTCCATGTGTGTGTGAGAATGAAAGTATTTATAATTCCTAAAGAAACAAGAAGCCTTTTTTGAAAGCGGTGTGTTCCCCCAGTTTCCATGGGAACATTTTTAATACTTAAAAACAAGAGAGGTCACATTTTCTTTCGTTGATCCATCCAATAAAAATGTTCCCTCACACGTACACACTGTTCACGTAACATCTCCCTCATTGTCATATTGTATCCGTGTCTCAGTAAGTTTCGCATGGTCAGCAAAAGAAGGTCAGCGCCACCATTAGTCGGTGTGTTCATATGAATAGTATGTGATAATATGCAACTTTGCAGACTTCACAGTGTCTGAACAGCGTCAGTCATTAGGGGAAATGTTGTTTATATGCGTAAGTGAATAGTTGACGTGTCAGTGTGACTGGTGTGACTGTCCCTGGAATAGTTCGTCTGTGTCACGCACAGTCCTGACATAGCAACGAGGATTACGTATGTCATGATTTTTAAATATACCCTCCCACCCTTCAAAATGTTAATGATTCTTCGTAATGTGCTCAACATCCGGAGCGTTTCGACACGTCCTCGCTCGCATCCGAGCTAATTGGTCCTTTCAAAAAAAAAAAAAAAAGAAGAAAAAAACAACCCCACAGTTAATTCATATACGAGGAAGCGCGCTGAGTTCTGTGAATCGGCGGCGGCCCAGAGTCGTAACTTCTTCTCCTTCGTTTGCAGAGTATCAGTGTTTCTGAGAAGTATGTGTGAGGACGGCGGCGCAGTGAACACTGACACATTTATTCATCACTGACGACTGCGTCTCTGACACGTTTCCAAGAACACGCTCATCTTGATCTGTGTTGGTAACCCCACAAGTAGTGTGTGTGTGTGTGTGTGTGTGTGTGTGTGCTCTCCACATCCTCCGTGATGCCACAGATAGAGTTGATTATGAGCGTGATCACTTCTAGTGATCTTCAGCAGCACAGTTCAAAGTGTGCAGAGGTGACTCGCAGTTCCTTTCCACAGGTGTAGACACTTCTTCTTTCACTTTGACGGAGCTGAAGTGCATTTCAACGGAACTAATAATCTTTCGTTTTGAGTAGTGAGATATTAAAGGTACAGTGGGCAAGGTTTCGGTAAATGATGGTCACTTCTATCTGTTGAAATAGTGGACATGGTGAACATCTTGTTGAGCTTGAATGACGACTGAGGGCGACCATAGCTTCTCCTGGGGGAGGTGATGGATACAACACGCAGCTTCACCTGCAGATGTCACCAAATCCTACACACTGTGGAGCGCCAGCGGTAGAGCATGCACGTTTCAATGCACGAGGGTGTGGGTTCAATTCCCAGCTTCTCCATCCACCCTCAGGTGTGTGTTGCTTTGGATAAAAGCTTCTGCAAAATCAAACTGTAGAATTGTCAGATTTTGCAAAACAGCATAACTTCTTGTTTGGGTCAAAAACCTCTTGATGCATTTGTATATCCATGGACCATTTTTACCATTATAATGTAACGTTTAAGTATTAGAATTAATTAAGAAAAAACTATAGGTCTCATTTCATTTTGAGGTTTTGGTTTGTTTTTTGTTATTTCACCATCTGTGGCAGATGGTGAAAAAAGGAAGTTAAGTATCAAGAAACTCTGAATTAAGCTCCTCCCACTCGCAGGTCTTGGATGTTTACAGGTACATTTCTCCACTAACTGGGCTTCAGATCCTATAAATCATTGCACACTGAAGGAAAGTTGTTTTTGGTTTTTTTTGGTTTTTGTTTTGTTTTGTTTTGGCGTCATGGAGGAAAGCAGGAGCGAGCCGGGATCAGAGAATCTATTTCTGCCAAACCTCACGAGTGTTGGTCTGCGCGAGCGAGACAAGCAACAGGTGGTGGAATCTGGCAGCGGAGTGGAGCGGGGGGGGGGTCGTTGGGGGGGGGGGGCAAAACAATCCGCAAAACAATGCCAGCTGCTGCAGATCTCCATAGTGTTCGCTGCAGCTGTAGCTATTGTATAAACACATTTAAAGAGAAAGACATTTTCTCTCTCTCTCTCTCTCTCTCTCTCTCTCTCTCTTTCTCCCTCTCTCTCCCTGCACAAACCGGGAGCGAGTGGGCGAGCGAGCGCACCACAGACCTGACTCAGGCCGAGCTGTGTGAGCTGCAGGCGGATCATTAAAGGCCCTGTAACATGAGCTGGTGTGTGAAGGTTCAAATCCGCCGCATTGTGGAGATCTCTTATTGTCGCTGCGCATGAAGAAAAGAGCAAAGTCGGCTATTTGTTGGTGTGAGTCCCTCCCTCTGCTGACGTCTGTCCTCCCACTGCTCCTCATGGTGAAGTCAATCACTCCACATGGGATGCGACTACATGTTTCAACTCATGAAGGAATTGCAATCGATTTCTAAGGATTTTCACACGTTCGCCAAACTCTATAAGATCATATGATGCTTGAGTGTGAGTAGCAGCAGCAGCAGCAGCAGCAGCAGCAGCAGATTCAAATTATCCACAGCGGCCATCTTTGGCCAGGATGTTTCTCTACCTCTAAATCTGATTAGAAACGCTACAAAATATAGTTTAAATAAAGAATCTGTACAGCGTGAGTCAGTTCACACCCGAAAAGTGTGTGTGTGTGTGTGTGTGTGTGTGTGTGTGTGTGTGTGTCTCTGTGTGTGTGTGTGTGTGTGTGTGTGTGTGTGTGGGTGGGTGGGGGGTACAACAGTGCATCAACGCTTTCTAGAATATCTCTAGAGAGCTGTTTGGTAACCCCTCAGAGACTAAGGTCAGTGCAGCCCAGCAGCACACACTCTCTCACTCTCACACACACACACACACACACACACACACACACACACTCACCCTGGACAGCGTTGGCCGCATTGACCCTCTGAGGGACAGAGGAATGTTGAGTGTCAAGTCAGTTGCTGTAGCGACGGCCTTGAGAAAGGGACCCTGGGAAGATAGTTCTGGACTCCAAACTTCCTGTGTGTGTGTGTGTGTGAGTGTGTGAGAGTGTGTGTGTGTGTGTTGCATATGAGTGGGTGTGTGCACTCAAACCGTCCATGTGTTTGTGAATGTGTGGGTGAGAGGTTGTGTAGTTGTGTAGTTGCATCTGTCGCTGTGTGGCTTGTCAGTGACTTACTTTCATCAGTGGTGTTTACACTCTGTGTGCTTGTACGTGTAAACCTGCGTGAAGTGGACTCATGAGGCAGCACCTGAAATGTTTCCTCCGTGTTTCTTCTTCTTTAGTCTTTCATGATTTTTGCTTCATAAGAATTATTCTTGGAATTTGTTTCGCTCCTATAAGAAATGATGAGTCAGTGGCTAAATTGGAATTATGCTCATCTCTCTATGTGCAATTGCAACCTAAAGACATCTTTCATAGCCCAGTTTCAAACTGATATATCTTTCAGTCCAATGCAATTAATAACTAAAATACCTAGAAATAGTTTCACCAATTAGTATTATCATGGTACAATACATGACATAATCAATGAAAACAGTCCGTGCTGGATAAGTGAGAGTGCGCAGTAAAACATGGAGCTATATCAACCACATAGTCACTGTTTGATGTGTGTGTGTGTGTGTGTGTGTGTGTGTGTGTGTGTGTGTGTGTGTGTGTGTGTGTGTGTGTGTGTGTGTGTGTGTGTGTGTGTGTGTGCGTGAACTTGAAACACAACTGTGAAAGTTGAACATTCAATTGGAAAGTCATCACAGGTTCATGATATTAGTCAGTCACCTAAATTATGGGCTCAAGAGATTGAATGAAGACAGTTATTTGCATGCATTTATAAAACACTTGTGTATATAATAAGTTGTTTAATATCTATCCATCTATACATATATATATATATATATATATATATGTGTACATACATATGTGTGATTTCTGTGGTAGATGTATCCTGAATTCCTTTCACATACACAAACCATCTGATCCATGGAAAATTGTTACTCACCGTACTTTCATGGAGGCGGAGCTTCAGACTGAGATCTAACAGAATCCCTCTGGCAGACGTGACAGGCAGCGCTGAGCTGTTGTGGAAATAGAGGAGGGGTAATCTAAGACATTAATGACATGTTCCCCTCAGGCTTAATTCAAGGGCTCATCATGTTCTCTCTGCTTCACCCATGTCTCCTGCAGACCGTGTGTGTGTGTGTGTGTGTGTGTGTGTGTGTGGGAAGGGGTTTGATGCCAGGTAACAGTTCGGGAGGCCATGTTAAATGAGCGTTTGTCTCTTGGCAGTGGCAGCAGTGAAGGATTAGCCTGCAGTCATCCCTCCAAACATCTGTCACTCACGCACACCCACCTGCACACAACTACCCCCCGTACTCCACCCCCCGCACCACTCGGTGTGGTTCTTCCTAAACCCCCGTCCGCTCTTCTCGGCATCATATATTGGTCGTTGTGCTTCTCATTGCTGTGGTTTCGCGTGCCACTCTCGCGTTGCCGTGCATCTCATTTGAATCATTTCAGTCTGGGAGCGTCCTGTTTGTTTTGTGTGTCATGCTCATGGTGCATTTCCCCGGCACGCTCGTTCTACTCCAAAGGGTGGAGCAGTGCCCGGTGATTAGTGCCGGCGTATGGCGAACGCGCTGGTTGCACATCATGTCGGCCATAGCTAATTAACTTGATGGCGGGAAAAGTCATGACGCTGGCCCCGACATCAGGATCACTGTCACCCGGCAGCCATCAGCACAGCCCCATTATACACGTCTTCATGGTCCCTTCACATTTGCTCGCGGTCACTCTGCTTTTGCGGTCGCTTCATTGGTCACTTTTCCATCTCTTCTTGTGGCTGGTCGGGGATTTTTTGTTGGTGTTTGCTGGTTGTTCTATTTTACTGCTGCAAACACGGGCTCCGGTCCGGCTCCTTGATCCTAATGAGACTACTACAATAGAGTATTCATACTGCTTCACTTCTGGCACAATTTGTTGCGTCGCAGCTTGTGATCCAAATGGATCAAATTGCCATGTCTGCTCACCAATCTCCTTTCATAAAGCGTTGGACACAACCAGCTTTGTGGTCAGGTGTATCCTATTTACACAGATTTCCCTTGACATCCTTGTAGAGGGCCGACTATACTTGAGTACATCTGTGGCAAATTGAAGTGATTAGACTCAGTTTGGAACAACACACACCTGCACATGTTCCCACGGTGCAAACAGCTTGATCCAAGAAACTCTCTCGACCTCTGTCGCAAGATTGCGAGTCAGCATGAACCAGGACAAAGGTGGTAAAAGCTTCTCAACAGCTTTGAGTCTTTCCGGAGGCACAGTGGCCTCAATGTTGGAAACCTAGAGGACGTTTGGAACCACCGGGACACCTCCAGGATTTGGTCAAACTGAGCAATGGCACAAGACGGACCTTGGTTCTTGGAGGTGACCTGGACTTCAGAACTCCTCTGCATGGTTTGGAGGATCTGGCAGAAGGACGAGCACATCAGCAGCAGACCATCAGTAAGGATTTGAGATCTGAAGGCCAGTTTGAGTCAATGACTGCTCACTTGGAGATTTCCCAATGAACTCTGAGAACCTTTTGGGGAGGGGGGAGGGGGGAGGGGGGGGGGGGGGGGTCCACTGGTCTGATTGCACAAAAGCACAAAAGTTCCAAACGCTGTCTGGCGCACACACCAGTCGGTGATCATCACGGCGCTGACGTCATCACGAGTCACTGTCTGACCTCATGGCTGTGTTGGAGAAAAGCGGTGGCAGAGGAGGCGCATCAGAGGATGAACTCCTCTTCAAAGGAGAGAGGGAATTGAGAGGTTCGCTGGAAGTTTGGACTTTTGACTTTGGTCGAACTTGACAATCGAGTTTCATTATTCTCTGTCGAGCGACTTCTCAAATAAACACAAAGACGCGGGGAGAGGTTTCATTTTCGGTGAAGCGCTTTTAGGCTTTGTACTTCTCCTGGTTGTTTGTGCAACTTTCAGGTTCTATATTTAACCTGTGTCAATCTGGAAAGCAGTTCAGTTGCCCTTAATGGACGGACAGCTCGGCTGACCTTACAGACGCAGCGTGGCATTCCCTCTTCGGCTCCTGTGATTGCCATTGTGGTTGAAAGTAGTATTTACTCCATCCTGTTGCCTGCACACTTGCCTCAACTAGGAACCTCTCATTGTCTCTCTCTCTCTCTCTCTCTCCCTCTCTCTCTCTCTCTCTCTCTCTCTCGACAAGGCTCCTCATCTCCCTCCTCATTTTGTATTGAGAAATAATTGGCATTGGACCTCTTTATTCTTGCAGGAGTGCTGCGATACAGTACCATAGCCCAAATATAGTCTTTTGTATTGTAGTCAGGCTCCTCTTTTAAAACCTGCAGTCGATTACTACAAGCGACGTGAGACCAGGACGACGGTTCACCTTTCACCGCCGCAATGACCCGGAGCTAGAAGTTTAAATAGCATGTGGGACTGTGCTCCCGGCAGACTTTGTAGCGGCTGAACCAGACTTAACCTCGACAGAACATCTGCAAAGAGACCAGGAGGTTCTTCTCATCCAAGCTAATGCAGTGTGAGAGGATTTGACAGGAAGAATGGGATAAACTGTCCAAATCCAGGTGTGTAAAGTTTCCACAGGCTTACCCAGAGAGACTTAAGTCTCTCCGCTGCTTCCAGAAGGAAGAGTCTACTTCCCCGAAGACGGCGTCTGCGTATCGTTACGTGCATTTCAGAAATATGTTTCTAATTTGTCCTTAACCGGTGACTAATTGACGATCACAGGAGTTGGCGTTGTGTGTCGGATATTATCAAAGTGCCCACACAGTTTTCTCACATTGTTCGGTGATGTTGTTTGAGGACATATGAAGGAGGGAAAATGGGAAATGACACTACAGTGTGTGGTGTGTGTGTGTGTGTGTGTGTGTGTGTGTGTGTGTGTGTGTGTGTGTGTGTGTGTGTGTGTGTGTGTG